>JABASH010000260.1:0-46873 GCA_019776445.1 Tomocerus maximus | reverse complement strand
AGCCACACCGCCACCAGAGCAAATCAACACTGAAATCCCAGAGAGGATTGAATTTTGACTCAGACGAGAAGGATAAAAATCAATCTTGAAGGAGAATAAGAAAATAATCCAACTTTGACTTACGTTGTTATTACGAGTAGTAAATGTACATTTCATGTTAAGTAAAGTACAAGATATTGTCTCGTTACTATTTGAAAAATACTCTGACAAACAATACAAGTTAACAATTATACAAGAAAACTCATTGACTTAACATAAACAAGCTTATCAAAGTTTAAATAATAACCTACGGTCAAACGAGTAAATGGTAATGTTGTTGCAGTTGCAAAATAAGGGTTATTGAGGTTAAATGAATATGGTATACTATAACTATAATAATATCATTATGATGAGACTAGTTGTAGAATATTATAAACATGCATAAACCGATTAGATTCTCTCTTGATTACAACTTTAAAGCCTAATTGCAAAATTTGTTGTGAATTATCTGCCTCTCCACGGTCAAGTGTACTTTTAGTTTAGAATTCTAGCCACAGAAATGTAAATTTGATGGACGAACATTTGTATTTAATGTAAACTAAATTTTGATCAAGCTAAATAGATTATTAAAAGTGCAATACGCAAAGAATTCAGAGTTGAAATCTACTGATACTATCTTAAGTTTGTTAAACATCATGTTTGCTAGTACAAATCGGTTGTGCATAAAATTTCGTTACGAAAGCTATTTATTTCTTGACGTATGCATGTAATTTTAATTGACAAATTAATCTGATAACATAAATTGAATTCACTCACTCAACTCCGCTGTATACTGAAGCTTTTGAATGAGAAGTCAATTTCGTAATGAAAACAAGAAATAAGAGCAAGTTATTCAATGTGCTTACCAAACGTAAAATGGGTTAATACATAAAATTCATCTTAAATTCTACTTTACCTTGCAAAAGGTGTTTTTATGCAACTCCAAGTAGGGTGCATATTGCAAGGATGTACCTAATTAATTTTCTGGGCTAATGCAAATACTTAAATTACTAATTTGGTTTCAATAAGGCTACAATAATCTTTGGAATTTCTACGTAAACTAATTATGCGTGAAATATAAGATGCACAAATCCCAATTTTATATTTTCACCAGCTTTAACCGGAAATATGTACAGTTTTTACAGACTATAATTAAATTAGAGACTGAACTGTGGTTACATGTTTTATTGTGGGTTGAAATTGTTTTGACTGAGTAGTAGTAATAACAATAAATAATACTCTTATCTCATTGAACAAATAAAGGCAAGTTCAACAGTTAATGCGCAATGTACGTCTCAAAGTACAATAGAAACGAGTTGCTAATAGCTCAAGACAAAAGGTAATTCATTTACAACTGATTGATTTTTATTGCTAACAGTTTCCCTTATTATGACTTAAAATCAACATCTACAGCTACTGAATGGTCAAGCAAAAGTTGCATTACATAGGTGTCTATAAGCAGGTAATTGTTGTGTTTAATACGATTTCCGCTTTTTACCAGTCAGTCTGCGATCAAACTGGGCTTCAATACTATTTACGTACCATTGTTAATAGTTTTTTAAGGTATTTTATGACTATAACTTTCCGCAGTGCCATTATTTGATATCACTAAGTTTTGCATGTAGAGTGATGGTGTATTCATGTTCTGGGTTAAGCAACAAGTACTATACTATAGATAAGTTAGCATGTAGCTGGACGCAAATATCTTAAGCAAAGGAAAACGAAGTAATTCAAAACAGGTGTTAATGTGCCGTAATAATAAGCTGAGACCATTAGCAAATTAAGCTTTGCCAAATACGAGCTATTATTTTCACTATTATGATGACTTAGGCTTGCATCTAAAAATACTCTTTGCAGGTGCCTATGCTGTGAACAAACAATCGAGCTGAATCTAACAAAACTCCGCAACATCCCTTAAGAATAATAAAACTAGGATATACTAGCATTCTTCTCCACCCTATCATTATTATGGTGCATTCGCTACTTTAATTTAAAAATACAATAGAAAATGGCCAAAGCGAAAAGACTTTTGCAAGTTGTCCTATTCTGTGTGGCCGTCCTTATTTTGTGTGGAAGTTGTAGGAGATTGCGTTGGTTTGCTTATAATTACTTGCATTGCGCACTGCAGTTTGGTGTATCAAGTAAAAGTCAACGATCCGTATAAACACTCCAACTCACCAAAAGAATTCAAAATGTTTTGCTTTGCCGTTTCTATTGCTAAAGCAAAGTAAATTACCTGTACAAAAAGAATATCTTGTAATTTTAATAGTACCTTAACTGACAATGTGATGTATGAGAAAACAATACTTCCCAGTGCTACACTAGGTACATGTATAAACATATTAAACTGAAACGAAGAACAGTAGAGGTTGAATGTAAACAAAAATAAAATTGTCAGTGCATATGTATTAAATAACCAGCATTCCTGTATTTCCTTAACAGATATATATTACGTGTCAAACAAATACAATGCAATAATAATCTGCTAAATGAAAAGAACACAAAGCAGAAAACGACATTAGTATAAATGCACAAAAAGAAGTAGCAATTAAATAATTCCTGCAGAAATTCTTGCACAATGAAGTGCATTGAGGTTTTCCTAGCTTTTGGCGGCTTGATATGGTCATATCTAAAATATATTTTAATATTTTTCTAATTTATGATCCTGATTGAAACAATAAAAGACAAGCGTTAGCAGTGATAAGGAATCAAAGCATGCATACTTAAATGAAATATTTAATAGTTATATACCTAATGCTATTATAACTTGGATAACCTAAAGTCAATAGGTACAGCAATAAAATGCAGACATGTTCATGATGTGATTTAGAATGTGCAGCCAAGCTTTAAAATAGGCATGCCAATTCCGTGTAACTGTGTAATTTATTTATTTACTTATTATAAGCAGTTAAAGCAGTGACTACCTCAGAAGCCTGTAGATTAGCTTGTCAAGTCAGAGGCATTTAGGTATTATAATATGAGTAAAACTTAAATACCTACGTTATATAGTTGTTCATAACCTCTTAACTGCCGACTTGACTGGCTAATTGAGAGCTTTTCCTTAATAATATTGATTACGATCTGCTACAGTACACTCACCGCACAAATCCATGTTAGTTGTGTACCTACCGAAGCTTTATAGCATTGCAGAATGAATTACTAGTCACATGAGCATACCTTTACAACGTAAGAATTTATATACCACAGAAATTCACCTAAGAAAGAGCAGCAGGTCAATAAAAGAAAAATTCTACTTTTTGCTCCACATATTCCTAATTCTTACCTTAATACGTCTTGTGGCGCTAGAACAGCATTGTTCACTGTGTATACACTGCAGTTTTGCAGTCGATTTTGTGGATACAAACGATATTGTAATAATTTTCTTACAAAAAGTATTTGTAGGTTGTCTTGCTTAAAATTATATTGCGCACATTTAAATCGTAGTTTAAGACAGATCAGACCAAACCCGAGAATTATATATATCAGCCGCAAGTGATCTATCTTTATGGAGCATATCTATGTTGTAGCAGATAGGTATGTACATCGGTAGAAGAGAATTGAAATGATAATACCGTCTCACAGATAATATGTGAATAGTGTACATTTACTCTAATAGTGTTTACACCTCTATGAATAGGTACATAGTAGTGTAGATAGGGATTCAGTGGAGTTCAACTGTGATTTTTACCTTGACTTGCCCCACTCTGACTGCTACCACACTATACGGCTTTGTTTCCTTTCCTTAAAGATACCGACTACACAAATTAGTCAGAATTCTCTAATTCAATTAGTCAAGGAAAACAATTATTTTATAACTGGGCACAGGAATTAAATGCAGCAAGTGGCAATAGTTTCTCTTCGTCATACTACCGAAACTCCACAATACCTTTATGTTTGCATGTAAGCAATAAATAATTGTTTCAGTCATAAATTAAATTGGTTTGCCTACTTGTCTATGTTATTTCTGTAAATAAAAACGTGTCTGCAATTACAGTTACATATGATATCTTTAGAATATATTTATTGGCCCTGGATTGAAATGTTTTCTTACTTACAATAGTTTCATTTACACCTCTTGTGTGCTGTACAAGTGTGCTAGCACTAATTTACACAAAAAACACAAATTCTATAAGAGAAATACTATTATTCATTTCTTTGATAAATTGCTTTATCTCACACTACATCACCATCAACCCTTTCAGTCAACGGTTCAATTCTTTTATTACAGAATTAAGTCTTGGAGAATTTATTGACTCAAGGAGCAAGCACCACTAATGGAAATAAGATCAATTGCAGTCCCAGTAATTGTTTAGATGCAAATGCATTAGTATTTTTGGGTACCTAGATAGGTAATACATTAGCGACCACTATATAGGCATTGTTAGAGTAAAACTGATATCTGGCAAACGTATTTAATTTAATTGCAAATTGCTATTACAGTTGTACATGTACTGTGGTCTTATTTTAAATATACTATCACACTATGCCTACAAAAGAGTTATTCGCATTAATAAAAATATTTTACAATAAGGTACATACGCGTGTAGACTTGTGTAGATATTTGTTATAGATAGTCAAAATAGTCATTAGAGCAATGAACTCACTAATAATTTAGTTTAAAATAATTGGCCATGATAGCCTGTAGTTGTAGCATTTTAGCAATAATCTAGTGGCTAAACACTCGAGAGACGTTATCATTTTAGTGAGTTCTTGTTCTATTGTGTATGCCAAACCATGCCATGCCAATGGCGTAATGAATTGGACAACATTTTTAAAGGTTGGAAAAGAAATCAGAAGTTACATGCTGAAACTGTCTTGTACTTTTCGTAGCTAGTTATTACATGGTTATTTCAGTTTGTTTAGCTGTTTATGCCTTTATTATTATTGTTTACTTTATTCTGTTAAACACTAAAGTACGTACTAACAACAATCGTGCTCTAAATCCTATGATGTTTTGTGTATTTCGTTGTTATCTTAATCTATTAAGAAAATGATGTGGTTTACTACGACTTGATGGGGCAATGCAAATGGTAACTCACTAATGGTGCATTTTCCGAGCTTTAATGCACTTCGCTACAAGATATTTGAAAGTTAGTTGTTGTGAGGTTGAAGAGAGGAATATTAGCTAGACTGATTACCAGGGATCTACCATGCAAGTGCATAAACATACTTACAATTACAGCCCCAACATGCACTCTTATCTCATTAATGTGTTGTAATCATTTACTGCAAGGATGCATGGCTGTTTTGTTTACTATTTTTGAAGGCTACTTTTATATTCATGGAATGATCTATTTCATCCCAACCAAGAAGCATATTTTAATTGTATAAATAAACCTGAAAACCACACTAATGGAAAACTAGACTTAAGTAACAAAAATCATCTCTATGTATGTTACATGAATTATATTCATATACGATGTACTTTAGATCCAAGATAACCTGGCAGAGCTTTTGTTGCGGATCGTAAAATTTAACTTAGTATGCTCACATAATAATACAGAATAAAGAGCCAAACTGCTACATTTGCAATGAAAAATATGTGTTCTACATAACCCAATCAATCGCCAAATGAACCTAGATATATACTGCCATTTGCTATGATGCACTTATATAATTGTTTATAAATCATTGACTACTGACCATGAATTTTATGGTCAGCAGCCTGCCCCATAATTTTGAAAAACGTTGCAAATCTATATACTTATCATTTTTGTTAAAAGTATTTAAAGCAATTAAAACTCACCTGTAAAATGGTGGCGTTTCCACGAGCATTCGAATGCACTCTACACATCCCCGAAAAACCGCTTGTTGCAGAGGATTTGATACAGAAGGCATTTTGACCAGACACTACAGGTGTACAATCACTGCAAAGAAAATTTGATTTTCATTGAAAATCAAATTTAGCGCTGAAAATGGCTTTGTCTTTGTCTACAGTGGAAAATCAAATAGTGCGGAGGTATTTGTGTTAATGGTACCATATAGTTCGAGAATCGAAGTTTTCAATAGAAATAAGTCCACCAAAGAAAATCGCACATCCTCACAATTAAGTTTAGCGGAATCTCATTTTTGTTCACCGTAAAAAACAAAAGGTTTGAAAAAGGATACCGTCACAACCTTTTGTAGCTCTAGCCACAGAAAATCTGGTTCACGCACAAGTTAACGTTAGAATTGATTGAAAAGAAACCAAAAGCTGAGAATGGCAGCAAAACAAAGTCATTTAAATCGCAACTGAGTCAGGGAAGTTGAGCAAAACTATCCTTTGGTAGTTGGTTATGTATGTACAACTGTTACCGTACTGATATATAAATGTAGAACTTTGAATCGTTTGTCTTTTGTACAAACCACAGACAGAAAACAGAATCAGCATGCAGACAAGACGTCAGGTAAACTAGTGTACATCATAATATCACCAACAAAGATACCCAAATGGAGCAGACTTGATTGTCTTGTGATTTAGAGGAACTGAATTTACAAAATTGTCTTTGTCATCTCTTATGTTTATCTTTTGTAAGAATTTCTGAAAATGTCATGCAAAAGAATTTAGTGTAACGCAACAGTATCCACTCACATCACAAATATTATTATGTTCACAAATCACAACACTTGCTCCATGCTACAGTTTTGAATCAAATTGTTGTGCTATTGTAAAATCCTTCTCTTCCAATTTGTATTGGTAAACTAAATCTTTGCATTTTCTGTGAGGGAATCGTTGTTTGTGGAGCTCAGAGTTCTCAAATTGAAATGCTCAATTTGTATGTTCATGCATGTTCTCAAATAAATGTAATTATAGAGTTGATTTTGTTGCACAAGATAGGATCCAAGATTCCGGTGTATAATTTGTATCCCACAGCCCGCAACGGATTCCTTGCTGATCTTCAATATTCAATTACTTTGTGTTCAAAAAGTATGTTTTATATTGTAGATAGTATCCGCTATTTAGGGATATCTTTTGACAGAAGATATACAAACTGATACAATAAGCTCTTCTGGTTCTGGGAGTATAATGAAAATGCAAGATAGAGAAGGTTAGTTCGGACGTGTATTAATGTATTATTTGTAGGGAAATAAAAGTCTTAACGTTAAAAACGTATCAGACACAGGAGAATCGAAATAAAGTTAGGAATCTGTTGTTCACTGAATTCAGCCAACGGGATTGTTTCGTAGTCTTCTTTTCTTATTATTAACTTTCGAACAATATATCAAAGTCTGCTGAAACAGAGAATCTTTGGTTATTTCACTCCAGCGGTCACTCAATTCTCAAACTCAGCACAAAAGAACAGTACTAACAATAAGCCATCGCAATACATCATTCCAATCTCTTTTTCGTTAACAGCAAAATCCTTTCAATTCAACGATCTTGATTTTCTTGTTATCTGAATTGCACTGTAAGTTAGGAGGAAGGTAATAATTATTAGATGGAAGCATTTCTTCAGCTTCAGCTGAATTCTTCAATCAAACCAAATCAACTCGCGCAGCCATCAATGCACTGATTGTGAGAAAATCGCTTATACGTATGTGTTGTCAGTTAGTTAGTAAGAAATTTTCTCTCTCGTACTTATAAAACTTCCGTATTGTTAACTTTCTGTAAAATTAAGTAGAAAATGTAGTTCTCTCTTACTGGGATATCTTTAGACATGAGATAAAAGGATTCGCGATACTGATTGCTGTATACCTTGACTGCTGTAACTACTAAGTATAATAATATCGCAAGAAGATGCGTGGTTAGTGAGTTCACTAGCAGCTTAGCTTTGCTATTTAGAATCTCTTCCTTCTGTAGATAGTCCACCCAACCAACTGTACACTAAAGACTGTAATACTACTTACTACTACTACTCTAATGCAGTAATGCAGTAATGAATAGTTTTGGCTCGTCTCGTTCATACAATGCACGGAGAGATATTCCTATATCGTATCACTCTTCAAAAGATTCGTGTGTGTAGTAATTTAGTTAAGTCAAGGCAGACAAGGCTGTGAGCACAAATCCGCAACGAGAAGGTGCGAAAGGTGAAATATAATCTAAGTCAGGAGCAGCACTAGACTAATAGCAGTAATACAGTTACAACAAAAGTAAAGCACCATGCTATCCTCTATTTTTCATGTACCTTACATACTAAAGACACACTCGTTTATTTGAGAAAACTGCTCTCAGACTGTAATAATCGTTTCTGCATCAAGATTACTTTACTTAGCCTAGCTTGACTTTAATTTTAACAGTTCTTTCCGCAGTTCTGGTACCTAAGTACTATCTCCAAACATTTACACTAAATTAATTCTTTCCCCCGTCAATCTAACTACTCACTTAACTTGTATCCTCACTTGAACAACTTGACAATGACCAAACCTTCGTAATTAACTATAATACCTAAAAATATTAAAATTGCTCAACTATTATTAAGAATTACTGTACCTAGCAGATGGAAATGGAAGTAGAAATTGGTGTATTCTACATATTTCTGAGATTCTTGTGAGATAAATAACTTCTTGTGAAATGTGAAAATGAAGTCTTCAATAGTTATTTATACACTTAAGAAAAAAATCACGATAATAGATACAACACTAGTTTACATAGCTATGTAAATACGATGAAGGTATCACTTGATGCATTAGTCTATGTAAAGTAGTTGGGTTATTAAAAATTGGTTAATGTAGTACAATGATTACAATTGAGTTCCTTTGATGCACAGGAATCCTCCTTTCCTTTAGCAAAGTTCAATAAAATTGCACGTAATATAGTAGTTTAGAAGAGTAATTACACTAATTGGAGTAATTTTGCTGCCTCTGTTGTAATGTATTGGCAAGAATTCACTAGTATTACTACAGTTGACTAAACATAATAATTTTCACTAGTAGGAAACTAATGGATGAGTTGGCTACCTGTCTTAAGCAAGATTTCCGATTTGTGATAGAAGACGTAATAAAGAAATTTAGTTTGTAAACAAGTCAGAAAGTGGAGCCGTCCAAGCCAGAAGAGGACAAGATAAGAAATGATGATGAGGATGCTAGCAAGTTGTTGTAGCTGCAGATAAAATCTGTGTGACTGTTCTATCTGTCCTGTCTCTCTGTATCCTTTGTGGGAGAGTGGAAGAAGAGTCTTCTTGCCTAGTCACACAGAGGAGCCTTTGGATATCTGTCTGCAGTTGACGAGACGACACGCTATTGTTGTAGTCAGTGTACTTTTATCGTTAGTTCTCTCTACACTGCACAAAATGTTTCCTCTTCTCTGTTTTGTTGGAGATGCTGAAATGACATGATATTTGTATTACTGCACTGCATAACAATACAAAGCCAATAGCTCAACAAATCACAACAGTCATGTACTAATAGTATAGAGTATCTGCACATTGTACAGTAACAATAGTCAGTTCAAGTGCTAATACCATTTATACACCTAACATTCTACATACAATTCAGTCTCAATGCTATTGCTTTAGTCGTATGTGTGTTTATACTCAGTACCTACTTCGTTTACTTTACTTAACTTTAGTTCGTTAATTTACTTTGATTTAGTTTGGTTTGGTAGAGCGAAGAATGCTAAAACCCAAAAAGAACAATGCGTACCTACAACAATAGCAGAGAAGGTAGGTTAAATAATGTAAAGTAATGCTACGAAACTTTGACTGGTCTTACATTAGTTCTTTGTACTCGGTGTATGTATTGTGGTATTAGTTAGTCGTTAGAGTCAGGGGAAGGCAAATCAAACCAGAAGACAATAAGTAGAGTACACATAAGTTACGAATTCGTCATTTAATCATACCTACTCGCATTGAAATGCTACTTCAAAATGCACATACGTAACACAGGAGTGCACATATAATCTGTACACGAGCGAAATATGTTAGAGCTTTAAAAATGCATTGTTTTGTGTCTGTAAATGTTAAAAGTTGGGATTTTCACGTTGAATTAAGGTACATGGTATGAAATAAAGGCCTTGCATTTATTGCATTGCACTTTAGTAGTTTAGTGGATGTATTGCAGTGCAGTGGATTGCAATGCAGAAAGAGGTACTACGATAAAGAATAAACTCTCAGATACAATTACGTAGCTATACAAGGCAAGTTGAACATAAGCAAAGAGACAGATTGTCGAACGTGCGAATGGATTTGGTTCGTTGAGCTTCACTTTACACTAGTCAATTGTGCTTTGGTATTTAACTTTAACTAATGTAGACTTTTCTATACACATAGATATGACTATGACACTGTACCAGGTATTCGTATCTAGCAAGTACCTACTTCAAGTAACTGAACTGAGTTCTCAAAGACGGCAAGCATACGAAGCTATAACTCATAATAATATTATTATGTACATAAATGTAGGTAATAATCAAGCCAAAGAGGTACGTACGTATTCTGCTGAATAGAACGGACTTTGATAGTAATGAAGATTCAAATGGTGGAACGACCAGAAAAATAGTTCACCTGCTTATAATACTATTAATGTAATAATATTGCGGTGCATCACATACATATACATTATATTATAGATTACAATACATTATTAATACCAATATACTATTAGTAATGTGAGCTATTCTAGTATTTGTACTTGCTTGTGTGTATTGTAACGCTATCTCGTTATAATCTCACAGAACATTTACCAGTGGATGTAGAGAAATGCAATTTTGCTATATTTAAGATATGAGTTGGTAGTAAAACTCGATATTATTTATACAGTATGTGCACTTATTTATAGTTCCATATCTGGTAAACTGTATTCTATTGTATTTACTTTATGTACACCCTCAAGATATTTAATGAGCACATAAAATTGGAATAATGCGTCAGCTTGGTTTGGTTTGCCTTGCTTTTTTGCCATAAGTGAATTATGTACATGCTAAATAGGATCGTAATGAACTGCCTCTTTGTATGAATAGGAAAGGCAGCCAATAATTCTAGAATGCCAAACAGGTATATTTTGCGTTGAACTCAGTGGCTGAGTGACTGACAACTTTGATGAATTGAAATTGCTCTGTATTGTATCTGAACGTACTTAAATTTATGTATTTCATGTGAGAAATAGGTAATCTTTTTACTGCGGACTAAATATGTGTCTACACGTATGTAAAGGCTTCGAGGAGCAATAGGAGCAGATTTTATTAGTATCCTGTTTATGATGCTGATCGAGAGATAGATTTCATTTTATGCATTCGTTTACGTAGTAATAATCCTTATTTGCAATTGTAATCGTAGACGATGATAATAGACTTCGTATACCTACCTATCCATTTCTAACGTCAGTAGAAAATTAATTACCCACGGCCACGGCACAGAGACTTGCTACACTTAAACCTCTCCGTGCTACACTCTTTTGCAGACTACATTCAATTTTATTGGGTACTTAAGTACAATTAGGTGGTTTGCCGTAATGTTTGACTTTAAGTCTTCTCTGCTCACTATTATGGTAATAATATTACCAACTTGGCTCCATTGCCTAAAATTATCCTTTACTGCCAGTGCGTCTGACCTGTGTTCCTTTCTGCTCTTATACATGCATCAACTATAGTTATTATCTTTCTGCAGCAGAACTAACCACGAGAATAAGAAGGTCTTTGGGGAAGTAATTTAAATCTCAAATGAGGCTAATCTATGCCCAATTTTAGCCAAAACACTTAATATTATTATACCTAGTCTCAATTGTACTTACGAATTCATTTTCTTTGCTTTGTTGCCTTTACTAACTGCAAGTGGACTATTTTAACTTAAATTTTAATCTATTCACCATATGTAAGTAGATTATGAATTTTCCTAACAAGGTTTCGGTAGGTCAAATCACAGTCAGCTTTACTATCCGTAAGTACCATTCAACATCGTGTATGTAGGTAACACAATTGAAATTGAAACCGTGCTCATAAATTGATTCTTCCATCCTTGAAATTATCTTATTGAAATTATCTGCCTTAGAATGGTAATCGTTGCACATAAAAAACTAATTTTGTTGCAAAATCAACCATTTAAAATTAAAAACAATGACTTGTAATGTCTTTTATTGGCTCCTGTGTTGAAATAAGCAATATTTGTCCTAAATCTATATAAGAAATCAGTGATAACAAACTTATTATTACATATAATATAATCAATGGCCATTATCAATTAGGGTTCCTAGAATTTTGTCGCATGCAATCTTAGAAAGTTCTTACCTTAAATATTAATACAAAAAATGTGCAATATAATTGATAATTTGATAATGTAGTACAAACAGTAAGTATGTATTAAGTACCTGAACCTATTAACTTTTACATGTCTGTAGATCAATTACTGTGTAGTACTACAAGAAACTGATTATATTCTCACCTTGTGTAATAGCAATGATAATATGCGATGAATATTACTCCTTTCTTACCATTATTAGTGACAATGTCATGTTCAGCAAGCATTCATAATGGATTTTTTGTTTAAGAAATCAAAAATAGGTAGCAACAACTGAGAGTTTAAAAGGCAAAAACAATTAAGTTAATTGGTGATTATTATTCACAGCACCATACTACCTTACTTATGCTGGTACACATGTAATTTGATAAAAATATTGTTCTACTTCAGTTCAGGGACTTTTAGTTGGGCGACCTATGGACCTGCACACTGTAACAATGATGCAGTTATCGTAAATGTGCATGTGCAAGTGCAATTAAACTAGTTACTTAATTAGCAATTAGTCTGCTTTTACTTTCCTCGTAAATTTTACAGTCGCCAACATAACTGTAATAACAGCAGCTACTACATATAAATAGTTAAGTCTCGTTCAGGGTTCAAATTCTCAAGCTGAAGACAATTTATTATATGCACTTCCATATTGTAAATTGGTGTACCTGAGACCTAAGACATATTATTGCTCTGTTACTTTTCTTTTTAGCGTATTTAACAATGGACTGTGTGGCACATCGAAAGTAATTTGTATTTGTCTCATCCTGTTTGTAAAAAGCTTATCTTTCTGTGCAATTATTCACCTTCCTAATTTTAATTAGAGATGAACTTTTCCAAACTTAAGTAAAGTGAATGTGAGATTAAATTTCTAAGAAGAGTTCTTATGTGATACATTTAAAATCCAAAGCTTCAAAGCTGTGTCGACTGCTACAGCATAGCATTATCTTTTTAATTCCAATGGGTAGGTTAACTAACCCCTTTACTTAAACATGCTAAGTGACATACGCAGATAATTCTAATTAAATTAACACGGTCCACTTTCCTTGACGAAGACGTAGCTAGAAAAACACGTGTTCAATTGCAATTCATCCACATTAAGTATAATTAAAAAAGTTACTGCAGTAATCACTAATCAGTGAAAGACTTCTGTACGAACATAACTAAAGAAATGAAGAATACAATAGACGCTGTTTTATATGACTTTTGTATTTCATTTCAAGCTTTGTAGTCACAGCATAGAATACGCATGTATATTTTATGCTTTTTGTATTAACTGGTGTACTCGTGTAAGAAGGATCACTAAACTTCATTCCAAAGCAAAAACAATGCCTTTATTTACCATGATCAATACCCAACGAATACAGAGCATATCAGATAACTTTCACATACCCATTCATGTACGTTTCTTACGATTAGTCTGTGTATAAGGTTAATTTCATCCTAAGAATTCTGTATTCTTCAACAATGGACTCGTCAGCTTAAATGTAAATTATTTGACGAGCATACAAGAAAATAATGCCATTTCCGAAGAAGCTCTTCCGTTCGTTACCCCACTATCTATTTTACTGTATAGTAGATATAGAACTGGATAGATTTAGCATAAGTAGTTTACTTAAATACTCACAACGAAAACAATAATCTTAATGCTAACAATTACAGATAGACATTAGAAGGGAAGATGAGATTTCCCTATGATCAGCTACCATTTATCTACTGCATTGCATACTGTAGTTAGCATACCTACTTAGAATAACCATTTACCATCCGTGTGGACTCTACCTGTAGTGCCATTAAATCCACTGAAACAAAACCAGAAAATGACGTTTGCAACTTCGCAATAGGCACGTCTTCTCCTCACTCTGCTAAATTAGTATTATTCAAGCAAATTAAAGTGTCATAAATCAGGTGAGTTACTTCATCCCACACACAAGTCTTTCCAAACTATTACTTACTACCTAGAAACTAAAACCATTTGTTAATTGCTACGTATTACTAAATGTAGCAGTAAAAAAGAGAAAGAAATTACCTATCATAAAATAATGTCGACCTTCAATCAGTTTACGACATTTCCACTAAAAAACGGTTTACAATGGCATTTAACAATCTATCATTACATGAACATGTTCAGAGATTTTCTTTACGATCTGTTCATTTATTCATTCAGTTACAAAATACAGAATGATTAATAATAGCTTACAACTATCAACGTATGTAGCACAGATTTATAAAAATGCACTGCTTTTACAACAGATTACAAAATGGCCCAAGATCACTTTATAGTAATTTTATAAAACTGACTTAGGCCTTCTATAATTTCTGTGGATTTATCTCCGTTGCATTTTGCATGATTAATGCATTTTTACGAAATTTTATTTAATTATTTCTCAGCTGTTACAGTTTTTGAAGATCTACATTTAAGCTGTACTACATTTATTTAGATAGTACGCTAACATATATTGGGTATGCTAATGCAACAATTAATTCTGGTTTTCTGATCGCATAATAATCATATGTAAGTAAATGTTTTCATGTGTATTTATTTTCACATAGCATTTTCTGACATTTCCAAACATTGACATAATCATAGATTTAGTCCAGTACACAAACACATAGTGGGTATGCTAATGAAACAATTAATTCCGATCGCCTAATTCATCGTAATATAGAAAATCAACGAAGTGCTATGTCAATATTTAGCAAGATCGTTCATTCGCAGTCGCACATGTACTCAGATACTTTCCATTTCCTGCTTGAAGTTTCAGTTTTTACGTTGCAAATCATCCTGTTCTCTGTAAATTGAATAAAACGTAAAGTATAGGCATTTGTCGGGAAAAGATGTATCGTGTTGTTGAACATGGTACACAGAAAGCATAATAGAAGCGTAGCATTCAATTAATCTCAGTCAATTAAATTACATTGGATTAAATATATCTGTAGTAGAAATCCAATAGTAAACACGACCACCGCATAAGAAAGTGTGATGCCGATAAACAAACAATGGAGTCAGAGGAGGCCAACCAGGAATAGTAGTCCAGCTTCAGCCAGTCAGAAAATAATCATTATTTACTACGTAAATAGGTAATTGCTAAGTATAGAGTGTGTTTCATTTAGTATCGGTTGGCAAATTGCGGTCTTATTATCAATAGAAAAAAGCGTAGATATATACTAACTGTCATAAACTGTGGATAGATTTGGCAGTTGTTGACGAGATGACATTAATTTACTGGTAGCCATTGTTTGCAAACAATACTTAATAATGTGGATACCTCATTTATATCGCCTTCGCACCATTATTCTTTACTAACATTAAATAGGCAAAGGATATTAGCAGTAATGAGTAAATTGTAGTTATAGTTTATATATCACTATAATATATCAATAGTATAATGTATTATGTATCTCTATAAATAGTTTCACTAATTTGTGTTGTTTACTTTAGGATTGTGAAGTCCATCCGAAATTGAACGACCACTTTGCGATGTATATTTAGCGAATTCTCTCATCTGTGGTCAGGTTGGTGTTCATATTGAATCTCCAACAAGACCACAACAGAAGAACACATAAAATGAAAAAGTGCAATAGGTACTACGGAATTGCAACAGGACAGACAAACATCGTTTTTTCTGTGTAGCAAGCATATCAATTAATAGTTTGACGCGACAAAGCGTATAGGGAACGATGAAAGTAACTGTTGAATTAGGACGTGAGACGAGGGCAAGATGAACATCGTGATAATGTCCAACTGCCTAACTGTAGGATGAAATTATTTACTAAATACTAACTAAAATCCACGCATCATTAATTAAATAGAGGAAAACTTTACTTTTATACTCTCATTTTTATAGAAAAATTACAGATAACAACAAAACAGTTGTACCTCCAGAAATATAAATGTAGCTTTTAATGGGCATAAATCTTTACATGTGCTAGGTTTGGATAAGAAGGC
Organism: Tomocerus maximus; assembly: GCA_019776445.1. Taxonomy (NCBI): domain Eukaryota; kingdom Metazoa; phylum Arthropoda; class Collembola; order Entomobryomorpha; family Tomoceridae; genus Tomocerus; species Tomocerus maximus. The sequence continues at coordinate 30,769 of JABASH010000260.1, read as the reverse complement.
GTTTCGTCATAATTGCATTTTAATTGCGTTATCAGTATCACTCATATCTATATGCCATTATGAATACCAGGCTAAACGAAAACGAAAAATACTGATTACTGTAGTATACAGTGCATACAGCATAATGCAATAATGCAGTCTAAAAATTAACATAGCATGTATAAATGCATAACTTCGTGCACATTATAATAATAGCTTTCAAGCTTAAGTGACTACTTAAGTGCGCTAAGTATGATGTGAATGTTCCTTATGACTCTTATGCATTTATATGTATCAAATAATGCATTCCAAGAATTTTAAAACTAGTTATCTACAAAGTGGGGAAAAGGGTTGGATTTGTTATTGCCATTCCAAAGAGAGAAAAATTTATTATCAGAATAACAATTTATTAATGAATGTTTTGCAAAGCATAAGTCCGCTATCGACAACGTGAAGGAAGTAATTAGCACAACTTAAAGACATTAAGCAGAACAGCAAATGCGAGTTGGTTGAAGTAAAATGTAGGGACACCTTTAATAAAGACATAAACAATTACTACCGAACAAAAGGGAATATTGTAATTTGTAATTAATAGCACACCCACTTATCCTGTTTAGCTTAGAATAGCTTAGAATCATTCATTATCATGAATGCAGATGTAATGTGTAACTGTTGCGTCTTTGCTAATTCATTTTATGCCTCAGAATTGAAGATTACAGCCAAGAATCAGTATTGTATAATGTGTAATGCAATAGCAATAATGTGGGATGCTTTCGCTTGTATCTAGATGACAATTGGAATGTGGAAATGTGGACAGAAATGGAAATAGCAAAGTAGACTGGCTGAACTGAATTTTGAGTGAGAGTGAGTCTCTTCATCTAATTTGTTGTTGTATAAGTTAGTGATATATATGGCAAGTTGCAACCTTAATTTTCAACACATCACATTCAGATGAATTTACAAAGCTAAGTCATTTACGAATTCGAGAAATTCTAAGTGTTCGTTACGCTTTGTTAAGAAGCATAATAAGTTCAAGACGTTTCACATCAACAACTTATCTATCATGAGTCAAAAAGCGTTTTACTTCTCTTGTTGTGACTTCATTTTTGCAGTTTTTTGTACAATTGTTATTTAATACACAAAAACTCAACGTAACAGCCAGTAAGGAGCACAACTGATATTGTGTGTAGCATACTTTACAGACTTCAAAGTTAAACCACTCACAAAAGATACGAAAACTGATGCAAAAGCGAGAACAGGAAATTATTCGATACAACTTCACTAAACAGATGGAAGAAAAGAAATGAATTAGTAGACTATGCATTTCTACTATTTATCGTATCACTCATCTGTTAGCTTCTGCATAATATTATTATTATCTGCCTTGTTCCTATTACTCCACAGTGTATAAGGAGATGTGACTAATGTGACCATTATTAATAGCTAATATATTCATACACGCAGTCTCTGAGATATGAAATGCATGAAATGAGTCCACCGGGATATTAATTTCGTAACGATGATTAAGTATTTTTCTTAAATGTGTAACACCGCAACTGTACCAATCAACTGACTTTTATATCAATTCCCCTGCATCATCTGTACATACTGATATAAACTTGTATGAATGAGTGATAATCAAGAAAAGGAAATGTGAAATTCAATGAGTCTTGCCATGATATGCAAATACTGGCGAATAAAAAATATGTAAATGCACAAAGCAAACGCTTTTACCCACTATCATCCTGTATAACTAATCTTCTCTATTACAAGCAACGATGTTTACATAAGCGATTTCTCCTAGCATCCTTTCTCTTTGACTGCAGTTGAGGAACTCATAAAATTCTTACGAATTTGTGAAAAGCTGTAATGTTGTACTATAGGTACCTATCTAACTTATTTTGGACAAACTACAAGAATCTTAGCTAGTAATGCAAATTCGCAATAAATATGATGTTGAAAGTTAATTTTATTTAGATAAGAAATAATTTAGTATCTAAATGATGACCAACAAGTTTATTATAACAAAGGGAAGCCACAAAGATTGTAAACAATTAAAAGTATTTTAATATAAATATGCTATACCATTAAGACAGTAGCAAAGTTGACTTACTTTCAATGTGTGAATTTCTACTCTAGTCTCTTATTTATATTTTGTACGAAACATTCGAACACACAATTAGTTACATATCATCTATGAAGAACAGAACCACAAGATGTGTCAAAATTACAAAACCTAATGTAAAATCTATATTTTTTTACCGAGCTGTGACGGTATCAATACTACTAAGTCACCTTACAAAAAAGGACATTTTAAGTTCGGGCGACTCATAAAAGACAATGTGAATAAAAATTAAGAAGGCAAGGGAATACTAATTAATCTATAAGTATGTGAACAGATGACCATTTTACATAAAAATGTTAAGTATAGTTAATTAGTACATAAGGCTACGTACATTTTAGTTCATAAGGAAATTAAGTACAAAGCAAATTGGAAAATATTTAAAGGACCCTCTGTAACGTACACAATTAACAATATATAAAACATAAATACGTCTTTAGATTACAGTATCTGCCTGTACTCCTTATTTTTGTTCTCTACGATCAAAAACTGGGCACGGACTGACGATAAAGCTTTCAGCGTGAGTCTCGAGGTAATTGATGATGAGAAAGATGAGTCACAACAGGCACGGCAACTGGACCATGGGCACTTGAATTGTGTGAAGAGAAAGTGCCATATGGTTGCGCACGATGACCATGCCCATGCACACCGTGAATCGTGTGCCCATGTGGGCTATGAGTTGAATGTGCCAAGGAGAGTTCACTATTTCCTCGTCCACTCCCTCCTGTAAGCAAATAAAATACATAAATATTGATCCTAATTATTTATATTTATTTATCATGCAAATAATTAAAAGTATATTGCTAGAAGAGAAAATCTTACCAGAATCATTAGAATGAGGATACTGACCCTGTCCGGCAATTCTCGACTGGATATGCATATCATGTTGCTGCTGAGGAGAGGGTAATGGTGCTTGTACGTGCATAGCATTATTGCCTTTACCATGCTGCACATTTGGCGGTGGGGTACCTTGACCATTTTGAGTTTTGATTGGAGGATTGAATCCAGCTCCAGCAGACATCAGAGTACTGGAACTGCCAAGAGGGGCACTAAGACGGGCATTGACTGCTGTGAGTTGATCTCTTCTTTGTGATAACGATGCCACATGTTCTTCTAGAGCTCTATTATCCTGCTTCAGTTGATTTAAACATGAAAGCAATTGAGCGATATCCAGATGCTGAGCCTGCTCCATGAGGAATTGCGAACCTTGTTCCCATTGCCTTTCTAATAGTTGTTCTAAAGTTGGGGGTGGTCCAGCTGTGGCCACCGCATTTAATGAGGTGCTAGTATTTTCTGTGGAAGGAGTGGCAGTGGAGCGAACCGCCACTGTCCCGTTAGTAGTAGTGCTGGGATTGTTTTGTACAGAAGATGACGATGAAGTTGATGGCAATGACAAACCTCCTTGTACATTTTTCCCAGGGAGTGGAATGCCTACTAATTGAGATTGCGGTGAAATCACCTCTGGAGGGACTGCAGCTGCTTCAATTTCTTGACTTAGCGTATCAACCATTCTCTGTGCCATTGAGGACGCGGGATTTAGGGCATTGCCAAACATGTGCGCTGGTAAGGTTCCTGCTGTCACAGAGTCTCCATTTGCCGCTTGTTGTCTCAATTGGGCTAATGTGGGAGCAGGGGGATCTTCTTGGCGAGAGCTACGATTCCCAGCAGATTTTCTTCCCAAAGAAGATTGACGACCTCCTCTACCAGATCCAGCTAATGAGATTCATAATTAAATGTATCAATTTGAAGTAGTAGACAAAAAAGACGGATATATGCTGTTGACAAATATTGAACTAAACAACCGCAAATCCTGCATACCTGTAGGTACTGGACTTCCTTCCATTGGATCGTCAAATGAATTTTCATCCATAAACGACCCATTGCTCATGCTATTGTTGGCAGCATTTGTACTCTCCCGTGTTTCTCTACGATTAAAGCTGTTGGAACTGTTTGCTACACCACCACGGCGTCCTCCTCGCCCTTTCCCAGGTGTCTTCCTTTCTCGTTCTCGGTCATCTTCTCTGCTCGGAAGACTGTTAAAAAATTAAACAAAAAATATATTTTTTTAAGTTTTGAATATTGTCGGAAAGAGTAAATGCTGCAGAAATTCAGTTATGAAATAATATTTCCACTATCACTCAGATTTTTAACGCTAAGATAAACACATTTCATGGTACTAAACAATACGAGCAACTTAAAGGTACCTAACGATGATACATTGACACAAAGCTCTCTGCCATGTAAAGTAGTAGCATTGTTATTACACATGAAAAAAGTTAATCACTAACACATAAAAAGATGACCAACATGGGGTTTGTGCGATTAGATACTTACGTTCGTCGTGGAGGGCGGCCCGGTCCCCTTTTTAAGGGCTTTAGCTCTTCTTCAATGTCAACTCCGAATTTATTTTGTTTGGACGAGTTTTCCCAAATATCTTGAGCTTGGTTGAAAGTTCTGCTGGCCCCTGTTGATGAATGGGTTGGGCTGACATTTGTTTGGCTTTGTGGATTGTGGGGAAATACTTCTCTACGATTTCCAGAACGAGTGGTGTATGATATTTCTTCCTCCTCCCGATTAGGCCAATTTTCGACTGCACCTTCAGAATTATCTCCGAAATCATCCAAGGGTTCTATTTCCACTCTATATAATTTACAATCATGAACAACATCACGAATAAATTATCACACGGAAAACGTTAAATATGGTTATTAAAATATAAAATGTGGTATATTTAAATTAGTTATTTAATTAAGTCTAATTAAGTTAAGTTTGTGTCTTCAACGGTAGCAAACGTAGTGCTCAAGCCTTGTGTTTGTGAAGCTTTATAGGTATCTAATGGTAAACATTACAACTTTGAAACACTTAACACAAGATTTCCTTTTTCCCATTTAAAGTTATGTGTATGATGAGTATATAAAAACCAATAAAGATAAGAGGTAAAATGAGCACATGCATCAATCAGCCAGATTATTATATATGTCAACGATAATAATATAGTACAGGCAAAGAAAATAATAATTTAGATTAAAAATTAAAAAGTTCTTTAGTAAAAGTCATTATAGTACACACAAGTACAAATAACGCTTCATAAAATCATTCCTTCCTCTAGTTTTCTTTATACTATTCCGTCCGTTTGACTGACTAATATTGTGACTTGTATGGCTATAACCTAATGCTAACATTATAATTAACCATTAAATTAACCCCACCCAAAAATGAAATTAATCCTTAGAAATTGGGAATCGGATCGATCGGAAGAGATCAACTAATGAATTACATGATTAAATTTTGTAAATTAGGAATACACAAAAATGAAAATCATCATCTGAATCTTTACTTTATCGGAGGAGTTGGGATAGAACCAGTAGTGTCTGCCTGATTTGTGGAACTGTTTTTCAAATTCTCCATAACAAGTTTTCCATCAATGTTAGATATGGTAATAGTCCCCAACTTAATTACGGTTTTTACAACGCCCGAATTTGAACTTGAAGGAAACATGACGAAAATTGTGGAAGAAATATAAAATGGTCTCAAAAAGATTCCAGGATTCTATGAAAATCAAGTAAAAGAAACAGGATTCTGAGCGAAAGTTGATACTTCAACTTTCGGGAATCAAAATTCATCAGTACTCAGTAGTACTTAAGCAGAGCGAGCAGGTGGCTCTTATTAGCCTACTAGACCTCTAATGACACGCATGTGTACGAGGCTTCACCGACTGAGGGGCTCAATACCAGAGTGGAGAACAAAGAAAAACGTTTTTTTAGTATTCTTTGTTCTCCACTCTGGCATGGAGAAAACTTTGCACTTTGAAAGGTTAAACGAATAGGTAAGTAAATATTGTAAATAAGTTCAGCTTGAGAATACAGCTTCATTGAGTTTATTACGTGAGTGAACTCAGTGAACTATCAACTATGTTTTTGGCTTTCGAAATAAACATTTTTAATTCAGAAACTACGCGTACAGCGTCCATCTAACCAAGATGGTAACCTGCTTTATCAATAAGCAAAAACTTAGCTTCACTTAGCATAACTAACGTTTGTCTTTTGGGAACCAATATATAATTCACTACTTTTACTTCAAGTAGAAGTTCAATTACTAAAACATTCGAAAGTAAAGTAATCAGTAAAATATAATGAAACTGACTATATTAATTAAACACCATCACTCGATTGTAGTCAGCGTCTATTGTCTATTGAAAATGACATTTCTTGGTACGATTTAGGTTCAATCTGTTTCCGAAAAATTCAATATTGTGGCTATAGTTCACTAAATAAAGGGCGTGGCGATTGTAATTCGAGGAAAACGGTGGTATATATACTATCTCCACTATCCTAAATATTTAATATATTATGACCATTCCTTGTAACAAATAATTGGCATTTTGGGTAATTTAGTTATATTTTACGCATGGAATTAAAATTAATTCATAATATTAAGGTAACTGAAGAAGTATGTTAAGTAAATGAGAATGACTTACCGAGACCTTTTAGCAGGAGGGGCGGATTTGTCAGCAGCTGGAATTGGTAACTCCCCTTGAAAGCTTAAATCAGGTGGACCTTTGCCTTTTGATATCGTGACTTCAGTAATTTCAGGTGAAGCGTTTTGATTTTGAAGCTTAGGTGGCTGTCCAAAAGTATTTGAAAAGTTTAATGAAGTCACCGGCGATTTTGACTTTGCAGATTTCTCGCGTTCTCTCTCTCGTTCTCTCTCTCGTTCTCTTTCTTCGGCTTCTTCTCTTGACGCACTCAATCTAGTTGTCGATGTTCTCATAGGAATCGGTGTCAGAGTGACATGAGGCTTTATATCCGGTGGAGGTGGCTTGTCAGTCAAGGAGGAAAATCTCGTGGATATAGAACTTTCAATTCCTGAAATGGAACTCGAAGAGTGGTCGAATTTGGATCCAGCAGAATTGGTCATCGGACGATCCAAAGCAGTTGTAACAACTTCCTTCAGTTGCAGGGTACTAAAATCCTTTTTCTGGATAAATCCTTCCTTCATACTTACAATTTCTTTGTCCTGTTTGACCGAATCTTCATTTTTGACAGGTGAGGGGTCCAAAGTATCATCTGATTTCATATGAGACTTCGTTTTCACAATTTCAGGCTTACCATCTTCAGTGGAGATCGGTTCTTTATTATTGCTACTAGCGGAGCTAGAATGTTTATTCATAAACGAGCTCGATGCAAACAAACTGGAAGGTGCGATCGAAATACGAGGAATTGCTGATTTGGTATTGTCGGTTAAGTTGTTGGCACCAATTTTACTACCACTACTACTGTGGCTTTTCTTGGAACTTTTGGCATTTTTTGAGCTAGAAGGCTGATTTAAATCCGGACTAACGCTGGATCCTTTCACATCATTGTCTCCATGATTTTTGTCACCGTTCGGATTGATCGTTGATACAGTCGTCGTGATGGAATTTGCCACAGCCTTAACATCTTCAATCGCGCTTGAAGACTTTTGTAGACCAGTTCCCTTTTCTGGTGACGAACTAGGGGAATCTGAAGGATGACTTGCGGGCACCGGTCGAAATGGTGGAATAATCTTCATGTTACTCGTTTTTTTCTAAGGGACCAAACAATAAAATTTTAATAACAATTTATATCCAATTTAAGCTTACACGCACACAGATTACTTGTATTGAACTCATATGCACACGTGTTTCACGTGTATTCGCTTAAACAATAACAATCCAATCGCAGTACAAAGTTTCAATAGTTAGTTAGATAGAATAGTACCTGTGCGTAAGTGTCCTACCCACTATCCCTGTGACCTACCTTAAAGTTTTGAATATAACTGATGCTTCGGATGTTATATAGCTATAGCTCAATAACATGGTCAGTATGGTAATTTTGTATTGAGTAACGAAACGCAACTGACGTAATGTAACGCTATAATGCTATGCTGAGCAAGAGCAAACTACTTTATCTCTATCACCCACCACTATCGATATCAGCCTTTCACATTACATAGGCCCTTTGACACTTACTTATCTTTAGAGTTATATTAGTAGATATAAATAAAATCCTTCATACAGTTTACCTTCCTATGAAACAACTTTATTGGGACTCTTTGTAGCGGCTATAGCAGCCAGGGATGCAAACTTAGAATGAGGATTGAGGACACAAAATAAATTATGTCACTCGAAACTGATTTTTAATTTTAAATGAATTCAATTATTTACTGATTTACTGTGACCTGATATTATTTTTGGACACCATACGTCTATCCCTAACTTAGCACTTAGCATACCTAACTTAGCACTTAATATAAATGAAACTAAATAGTATGATTTACAAAGGGTTGCGAAATGTAATGATCCGAAATTGTAAATTGATTATTTGAAATTATGGACAAAGAACAGCGTATTATTACCGTAATTATGCAGCTATGATTCTTTACGAATTACAATAATTGCATGTATTGCTTTATTCTGCACAATAGAAAGGTATATTCTATTCTATGTTCTGTGCAGAATAATGATAGACCGCGACCACAAATAGAGCGATTACGAACCCATAACCTGAATAATTTATATTATGTTGCACTAAGCGAACAGAGTTAATGAAATGCTCGTAATAGAGCCAAACAAAAAGGGAACAGATTAATGTCCTTCTGGGTATAAGCGTGCTGTGCCAAATGTACGTCGTTGATGGTCGTCGGTGTTTCGTGATTACAAAAGTTACCTAATCTATTGAAAATCGAATATCATGAAGCTTCATTTAAAAATACTGTCAATGGCAGAAAACAAAGGCTTAGATATTACTTTAAGGGTTTTGCCTCAAAAGGTACACCTTATGCATATGCCAAAATATTTTGCATATAAAAATCTAATTAAGATATAGTAATAGCACCTTATATCTTAGCCTAATTTTGAATACGTATGTGTATATGCGTACTTACCAATTTGCTATAATGGTACTGACAGTAGCCACAGTACTTGACATTGTCCATCATGTTACCCGCTTCTTCGCACAACAACCCCAATAGTTGCGCACAGGTGACGTGGAAATTCTGTTTGCAACCCTGTTTATTACATTGCATACAAGCCCCAAAACTGGCTTTGGTTCCTCGGTTGTTTTCTTCGCAAATGAAACAAGTCTTGTGAAATCTCTCTGAGGGTATCAAAGAAGTCTGTATTGGCTCCATTGTCGTCACGTTGAAAAATCTCACTTCCGGGATATAGAGAGCACACACAACGTGTGCCCATCCATTTTGATCGGTCTTCTTTAAAGCCCCATCCCGGCAAGGGCAGAGTTCGCACCTCTAATCCAATAAGAACAGAACTCATTGTAAATACAGTTATTTCCCCTTCGTCACAGATTAAAGGGTGGAAAAAGTCAAAAATAAAAAGAAGAAAAAATAAAATGAGAGCATTACGATATCTTTATTGTTTACCACACGTGCGGCTCTTTCCTGAGACTCGCATTTTCGGCAGAACCAGGGCCCCGAAGGGACTTGAACTATCCCGTAACAGGCTGCAAAAATAATTCAAATATTTCGGATTAATATTCATTATCATTCTGTATGATGTAATAATGATGTATATAATATAGGTTAGGTTAGGGTTAATATAATTTCGAAAGCCAGTCACGTCACAAATCCAAAATCAGTCAAAGTTTGAAGTAGAATCGTCAAAGGCTTTTCTTTCGCAATGTTATTCAATATACGTAAATAATAATTCATAAAGAGTATTTTGTTATATTCTAGAATATTGTAACAATATTTTTAGAACTATTATCAAGAATAAAATCACTGTACATGACAGTCAAACAGCTGAGCCAAATTGACAGCTGAATTTCTGACCGGCTTAGAACGTTATAGACATAATTACTAATGCATTGACTTGGTGTAATATTTATTTAGAGAGATTGTTGGATTGTGTAACTCCAGATTACAAGGTTACTTATATATACTTATTGCAATTTTGATAATTTTTGATTAATTTTGTGAATTTTACCTTGATGAACAGCCACGTTACAGCCTTGACCATCGCAGTACACCAACGGATTTTCATCCCACCCCCTCTCATCAGAACAAACACAGCAGCCTCCCACCATTTCCTTCATTTTGTACAACTAGAAGTCAAGGAAAAGTGTTGATCCAAAATCCAAAGGGAACTTGGACTTGGACTGGAGACAAAAACTCGAAAATATCCATTGTCCATATTTACTAATTATATTTTACTGTCTGCTTCAGCAAAATTATTTTACTGGCTTAAAGTGTCCGATGTCCACAAAAGTTACTCTTTTAAACCCATTAACGATTTATGGAGCAATTTTTGTTTTTCAAATGGATCATTTAATATCAGAATTTTGTACACTGAACTCAGACACGACTGTGTGAATCCCTTATATAATACTATGTAAGAAATTCTAATTATTGGAAGTATATTGCGCACAAAAGTGTTCTTGTAGTAAAAAATGTTTTCGCAACCCAAACTCAAGAGTTAGGATGTCAAGTGTTTAATTAATAAAAATATTATTGTTCTTTGATATAATTCTATGAAAAAGTGCAGTAATGCACTAATAACCCTTTAAATCAACAACACCGGTGTTAATTACATGTATTACGGAATACTACTTTATAATGTCCCTTGTTCGTGTGAAGTTCTGTACAACAATCTATATGTGTGTATTCATTATACGTGTCTCCCTATCAATATCAACTTAAGTGTGTATTAGAATGTTTAAACTGCACATTGGTTCACAGACTTAACTCATTAGCTTAAATTAACAATTTCCAGTGAAATCTGAGGCGTTACCCGTAAAAGGGCATGGAGGTTTGTTTTCCGCACTAGTTTTCTGGACAATGATTCCACGTATTAGGTAGGAGAATTAATGTAACCTTAAGATACCTTAATGGCAATGCACTCTGTGCAAGTGTAGTATGCTTTTTATGTGAATTCCAATCCTTTTCTTCAATGTCACCTAGCTAGCTTAGGAAGATGCAAATACAGTGTCAGCCAAAGCTGGGCTACAAAATGTTTCCTTTCGTCATTAGTTTTTTTGAATACAATTTATCGAACTGTGGCTCACATACACTACTCCAGTAGAGACAGAGAGTAGAAAATATAGTATTGTATACCCTACCTGCTAGTTACATAGGTATATGTATGTGTAATCAGTAAATTGTATAGCAAGTTCGATACTGGAAGTTGTTGGTAGGTATATAAATAGTGCTTAGGCTTTTGTTGTGAAGGGTGCGTATAAAATTTCCCTTGTGTATGAAGAGAATATTATTATTAATGTTGTATTCCCAATTGTATCCTATGTGTTCGTTTGCTGCAAATGTAATATATTGTTTAGGGTGGCTTTGTGAGTGTAGTTTCCAATTCCCACTCTTCTATCTGTATACTATACTCCTTTATTTCTCGCTTATTTTCGTGCCATGGCTTCTTCAGCGCCCAAAACACGCCAGTCTAACCATCGAAAGCTAAGAAACATGCTCAGACTCTGTATACAACACTTGCACTCTCAATCTATACTCACGAGAGTTATATACATGCTGACATTACTTTGTATTCATTCTAGATGTACATCCATAGCTGAATATTACATTGTAATCCTTACTCATCCACTACAATTAGATAAGAGTCGTAAGTAGGGTAGAGGAAAACATAAAGCAACCCACCAACTTAGTGACAGTGATAACATTCATTGGATTTACACTGGAGAATTATATACGCTCATCAGGTACATGAAACTCTGTACGTACACTGAACTGCAGTACATCCGTGCTACAACACTGGAAGGAATTTCTCACATGTAAAAACAATTCCATACTGCAGATCATAGTTCTCCCTGTGATCACTAGACCAGTCTAGTGATGCCTTCCAGCTTTGTAAACCCACCTTTGATATACATGCAAATGTGCAGATTTTTGAGACATGCCAATATTTTTGTTTTGATATTTGAAAAAAGTGGACATATAAATACTACAGACACCCAGACACCCTGTAATTATGATACCTAAATGACAAGATATAAACTGCTTTATGTACATATATGTATGACAGTTAGTTTTGATAAAAGACCGATAAGCAAAGAATATAGTTTGTAAATTAGGTATTTATTACGCACATATAATCATACATTGTAACATTAAATACAGAGTCTTCAATGAACAATACAAGTTTAATGAACTAACAGCAATCGTAACTGATACATACAATACAACGCGATTATTTACGTTACATAAATACATACCGTAGTCATATCATTCAATAATAGTCATAATAATAAACACGTTTAAACACTGGTTTTGTATACAATAATAATATTAACGACATTGTGAAAGTGTATAATATGGCATGTCTCATTTGACTGCAGAAATTAAATACACAAAACATATTCATTACAAACTCCATATAAATACACATGCCAGACTGGGACTTATTATGTAATGAGTGAGAATATCTCACTATCTAAGGTTAAATATTCATTAAAAAGTAAACAATTCATTGATACTATTACACTTTGCTACATGCACAGGTTTTTAAGTTACGGTGGTTTTTCTTTCGGAATCTTGTTTTTACTATTTTTATTTTAAAGTATTAAATGCCTACCTAAATGAGGAACATAGAAAGAAATAGTTAACAAAAGTGTCCGTTTGTCACAGAATATCAACCCACCAACAATTCACTAACACCCAGTTATATCAACTCAATGGCAACATTCACTGCCTGCATTAACAAAGTATTTGTGACAATTATATTACCGAAAAATTACTTTATTCATGATATTTAGACAATTTACCCCTTTACACAGTAATTCTAGTCGAAGGAGTGAGTCTGGACAAAGTGTCATGTCAATATAAACTGACAAGAGCAAGATTCCCAATCGTGTTAGGAGACTCGTTAACAAAACCGACAGTTTGAGATTTACTTAGATAGAATGCTTTACTCACATTACAATACAATTACAATACACCAATGTATTTACTTTTAAGTATCTTAAGTATAAGCACTTATGATCCTTATGGATGTTAGCGTAGGTAATCTTAACTCTATAATTTGATTTATATATTGGTCTGGTCTTGAGAAATCAATCACTGTCTCAACAGCCGTCCGCGGAATCGCAGCTGTGACTAATCCAATGTTAATTGATAATGTGATTTCTCTCCAAGCAATAAGATTTGGTCTGGTCACATCTCTTTCAATTAGATAATTTAAAAGCATTTAAGAAATTTCCAAGCTTGATTTTATATCCAATATTTTCTACTTTTATTAATCTTAACTTTCTTTTCAACACAAAGACTGATTGTTTTACCCAAAGCACAGAGTAACAAACTTTAAATAACGATCATGTAATTGTGTAATTTAATTTAAGATTTGCTAACCACAATACTTTAGAAGAGTGAACTGCATTCCCTCATCGACTAGTGAATGACACTATAATATTTATAAGGATTAAAAACAGGTAGACAGTCTTTCAGAAAACAAAGACTGGCATGATTAATGGCATTTCAAAATTATAAAAGTAATTATCCCGGTAGGACGAAAAGTTTTCGGGATTGTCTGTCTAAAAGATAAACAGATAGGAAAAAGTATATTTGTTTTATGATATGATTATTAATAATTCCTATAAATATAAATTAGTGTAACATGAGCATGGATATGCATGGCCACGTTAACAAAGACAGCTTTAGGTACTTAGGTTTGTTTAGGAATCCCATTTTTAATTTCCCTTTAGGGCAAAATTCTTACTGCAAATTTTACACTGCTTTACTCAAACTTAGGTAGCTACGTGTTAGTACCGTCTGTTATTACTGCCTAGACACTTAATGCAAATTATTACTCAAAGATTTGAGAGTGACAATTAATGAAGATGTAGTTAGCCCCCAACACATAGCTTAGTTATTTAGGTTGGCTACTTTATTAACAATAAATTGTATTTAGATATAATGGTAGGTATGTAGCGGGTAACTTTGTACAACAATTGTAAACTATGTACTTATATTATGGCTTTAGGTATGCTTTATTAAAACGAAATTAATTTTAAAGGAGGCTTTTCGTTAGAATTACATTCCTTTTTCCCTCTGACTTACTTCCAACTCGGCATTGTGTAATTGTGTAATAAATATATTATCTACGACAGTGATAGTAGCATATTGTCCAGGTTTACGCATACCAAGATACTTAAAATAGGCATTAAACTAAATTAGAATACATGATACTCATTCACAAGAATAGACTAAACACATATGGACGCTTTTACGAAAATAATTACAAATTACTACTAACATGTTCTGGTACATAATAATAACAATGAGGAAATGCGAATGCATTGTGTTGCATAACATTACATTTTATGAGGCTATTAATTGAATAATAATACGTGCAAAATAGAAAAACTGCATAGGCCAACAAAACTTAATTCTAGCCTATGATGATAACAAATGAATAGCAATGATAATAATAATATTATTACAAAATAGCCTAAAACCTCATTACGCATATCGTGGCAATGAACTTTTAAGTACTGACGTACATGTGTGATTAAGCGGAACATAACCGTTTTATTTACAATAGTTAGCGTAATTAATATTTTTATGTACGAAAATCATATTTCATTAACCTAGTTACATTATCAAAGTCAGCCAATACTATATACTAATGCTTTGCATGCAATTTGCACCGAGAGTGAAATTTGAATTACAATATTTATATGGTGATCATCACATTACACAATTACAGCCCATTGACACAAGAAAAATACTAGCATTACCCTTTAATGTGCTTTAATAAAAGATACCTTATATATTAGAACCTTCGAGTGTTAATGTAAAACACCTGAAATGTACAATACACTTAAAAATACGTTGAAAAATTAAACTTTCTCAAAATCTTTATCAAAGAAAGTTAAGGGAAGGGGATTATGCAGTACACAAAAATAGTTGTGTACTCCAATGATAAACTTTCTCCCCAAACTCTATTTTGCAAAAATGGAGAAAGTCGGTATACTTATATGAAAACAGACTAAGTGCCTGCTTTACAAACGGGAATGTAACATTCAAATAGCTTAAATATTTTCTGCGAAAAGGTATGTTTCGTGGTTTAATGAAAGGACAGGACAGGTACGATGATTGAATGAATATAAGTTACAAATATATTAGTTTAATTAATAGGTAAGGTACCATTTTGTTATTTTAATACGCACACGACATACACCGAACCGTAAGACAATCATGTATCTAGTATTATAATAATTTGATTACAAATATGACAATTAATATAATAAGTTCTCTAACATAGCAAATATTATACAGTTGAGTAGTACTTTCTGTTTAATATAGCATGAATATCAGCAGTGCATTTGTAAAAATTTATTTGTATGGTTAGTCGAATTATAACTATCTGTGTAGAGTTTTCAGGGGAAACCCATTTCATTCAACACGACATGCATGCTTGCTTTCAGGTAAATTATTAATAATCCAATACTGAGACAGTAAGAGAATTACAATTAAATAATGCTTTGCAGTTGCATTTTGCAGGATTTCCAGCACTTAAATGTATTACGTAATTATAAGAAGCCCCTGCAGCAACGTTGTCAACACTGATTTAATATTTTTAGATTTAATAGTTTCATCTCACCTTCCTATCCTAAACGTACTGATATAGGTAAGATTTGCTAGTATCTTAGATTGAAATGCAATGTTCCTGTTTTAAATAGATGTGTTCATTAACTGTATTTGTACTAATTATTATAGATAGTATTATTTATAGTACATTACGATTTCCGCACATTCACCATTGCTAAATTGATCGGAAATGTAGATATTATAAGTATTGGTGGAGATACACTGCTTGATTGACCTCACTATAATGCTAGTGTCGTATCAAACTCTTCAGCGTGCAGATATATTCATTTGTATATTAATAATGTAATTTCAGTTGTGTAATTTTGTGGGAGCGGGGGATATTTTCATGGATTAAGCTTACATTTTATGTAATAGAGATGTCAAATCAACACCATATTTAATAGCATGAGCTGAATTCAATCACTTACAGTTAGTATAGTAAGTATATGTACAATAAGATTTAGAAAGTGACGACGACGAATTTCCATTTCCTTTCATTATGTAATCTGAAATTAATACTTTCTAAGCTAAACTTAATAAATCTCGCTATTATGATCTGACTGTTGTGATTTATGCAAAGGACAGTGATGTCTACATCATGTAAAACAACCGTCAAAATTACAAAATATTAAGATTTCCTTTCTTGTTATCGTCCGTCTGAGGTTTCATTATTCTACAACCGTTTTTAGTTGCTCTCTAATAGTAATGATTTTAAAATACCGACTTTTGTACATCTTTCGCTTTCGTAGCGTTAAACTCTCGTTTCTTCATCAACATTGACAACTAATTATTTCTCGTTCATTCCAATGCCTCTAATAGTTCTCTACCTAGCACTCATAGTCATCTCCGTAATGTACTTTAAACTTTTCAGCGTAGGTATGCATTTAATTTCCTTTTGTATATATAAGGTACATGTACACCAGTTACATTTCGCGTCGACCCATCCAAGTCGCAGATTAGGTCAACCTTCATATTTACATATATTACACATAATATACAAACTTACATCCATAGCATACGCAAGTAAATATAGTTAACACATATAGGAATCCAGCCAATTAATTTTTACACAATTGCATTTCATGCCTAGGGCATATTCTTGGTATTAAGTATATTAGACTGAGAAGAAGAAACATTACAAATTCAAATAGAATGGTAATAAACCTGGAAAATTCCGGATATCGGGACCTTAGCATAACATTAAGATTTACTTATATAGCAAAATGTATACATTATAAGGATGTCTACTATACCAGGAGAACAGGCTTCATGTTCACTTGAATCGTAGTAATACTTAGAAATAATGCGAAGTATGTAACTGCAGTGCATATCAAATGCACACATATTTTATAATTGCGAATAGATTATAGTTATATAGTTTCCGGTTCAAGTTCAGTACCATTACTTGAATGCACGTTAAAGTGTGGTGAGAAAAGTACAGAATCGTTTAGTTAGACTTAGACAGATGAGAATCTAAAGTACTACGAGTCTACTATTTTATGAATGATGTGTCCTCAATGTAACAGTTAACAAGTGGATGAGGTTAACAATGAGAATAAATTCGAAACGGTTGAAAATGTAAATTGAATTTCATATTTGCGAGCCTGCGCAGAAAATCCAATAGTTAAACTATGTACCAAGGAGGTTACTTTGGGTATTTGGATTTTGTTTTGCACAGGAGAGGAAAATTGACCTATTTCCACAGGGAGATTACCTAACAACCTCCTCGACCCATGTCCAATTCTAAATAACTACTGCGTCCCAATAGGATTTGCTGGTCATTTCGAAATTTCGTCTCCTCTGTAGATGAAAATGGAAATATCCAAAGTAACCTCCTTGCTATGTACGTATTTCGTACTACAACAATACGAGTACTTTGACTAACTTTATTTACTTAGTAATCCGCCCCTGCAAACATGTACAAAGACGAGTCGAACGAAATTTTTTGAACTTTTAAATTCACGGAAATATTTGGTCGTTTGATTACGATTTTAAGCATGTCACGTACCAGTGGTATTATCTCTATTCTTATAGTCCTTAATTGTAAAATTATACATCGCTAACAGTACAAACAGAGAGGAAAAATTCGTACGAGCAATTTGCCATTTCCGAAACAGAGCGAAATGTGCATTAGTACTTACAAGTACGATCAGATAATTTGATTGAGTTGATTACGATGAGATAACTGTGACAATTTCTCTGTTAAACTCCCATTTCTTCGCTAAATGCATGTGTGAAGAATTTATTTCGTCGGCTCATCTTGCTCCATAGGCTCTTCGCTGTTGCCTATCATTGTATCTACACTATTTTCATCGTTCACATTCATGTCGGAAGATCGACGACGGGAAGTGGCAGCTGAAGAAGGGGAATGTGCGGTCGAAGACACTGGATTTCCACTTCCGCCCCCACCACTCGCGTTTCCAGGTGCAGAGTTTGTCGCGGCAGCAGCGGCGTGATGCATTGATAAGCTGGCCATAGCCGTCACCGTTTCCGAATCCACACGTTCTCGCAGTAAAATCTTTCCATCGGCTGGAGAAGTGGTGGATGAAGCTGCTTCCAGAGCAGAGCAAGCAGCCAGTGACACGTAGCGCTTGATGCAGGGCCAATGTGGAGTCTGGATGGCTATGGTGCGGAGGAGAGTGTCGATTGCCGGAGTGCATGGTGGACGCACTAATTCTTCCTCAGTGATCGGTGTCACTGCTTCTCCCAGGAGGGCTTTTACAACCTCTTGAGCTGAATCACAAATGGCTGGGAGATCATAACCTCCTTCCAGGGCCAGCACAACCTTTTATCAAAATATAGAAAAACTATTAGCAAATCTTTGTCAGCTGGAATATGAACCCATATTTCAGAAAATGAGGCACTCATTTTATCACACTCAGTTGTAAGTACGTAGATAAACTCACTTTGCCTCCTGCAAGCGTCATGAGCTGTTTAGTCATCCAACCGAAACAAGCGGGAGAGACGCGATAGCCTCCAAGAGGAGGTGGATGACCAGCCGCTGCGTCAAATCCACATGAAACAAGAATTATGTCGGGCTGGAAATCCTGGGCGATAGGCATCACAATGGATCTGAATGCGGCAAGATATTCCGCATCACCCATCGGAGGATTCAGACCTCCACTCCACGGAACGTTCACGTTGAATCCCATCCCATCTTCGATTCCACACTGCAACAAACAATACTGGAATGTTAGCACATTCATCCTATCTGCATAATCAATTTCCTCAACTATAAGGCTCTGAGAACTTGAAAATAAACATCTACCAGGATTATGGTTCAATTTTATGTCGCAGTTTCTAAATATATTAACCCATTACGATGAATAGTAACTTATTGAACCCAAGTTTTCTGTCAATAATGCAGTATACGTATGCATAATGTATTTTCGTAGGAAACATTATGAAACACCAGCAGAAGGTATATAGGAAGTGTACATAACCGATAAATCAAGGGAAATCTATCTATGGAAAGAAATCCTCACGCTCAATTTATCCAGAAAGGATCAGGACTATTTTCGTAACAAAGTTGTAAGTTTTAATAGGGCAGAGACGTTTTCAGAGCTATAAAAAGCAAACTGCTGTCTTACTTCTGTTGGGCCACCCGTTCCCGGAAAGAAATTGCCATCATCATGACGATGAATGGAGAGATACAAGACATGAGGATCATCGTAAAAGATTTGCTGAGTCCCGTTCCCGTGATGAACGTCCCAGTCGACTAACAAAATTTTCTCCAGCTGCAGCCGAGAACGCAGTTGTCGGGCTGCAATCGCCACCGAGTTAAAGAAACAAAAGCCCATCGCTTGTACTGGCTCGGCGTGATGTCCTGGCGGTCTCACTATAGCGAATCCATTTCGCAACTCGTTCGTCGCAACTCTACAAGGTCAGCAGAAATAACATTATTAGCACTATGCTCGCACTCGCACATTGATATAATTTCTGTCTCTATTTATATCACCGAGGAGTAAGCACAACTCAAGTTGGTACTTCGGCAACATTTCATTATTATCAGCAACATATCCAAACCATTCCAAATTATTCATTACTTTTAGCATCGACACTCTTTCAGTACATTAGAGATTGCCATTTCAATTAACTCTCTAAGGTCATTCTTCAGAGGAAACTTAATTGAAACGTGATTCTCATAACATCAAATCAACTTCCAATTAGATCTATTTTTACTTCAATGAGATTGGATAGATTGATAAGGCAGCATAATTACATTTAAAATCCTATATTGCATATTAGTGCAAGATGCAAATGAGCAAAGATTAATTAACCTGTAAGCGAGTTCGAGGACACATCCGACTGCCATCCGAGCTGCCGATGGTGTATGAAGCTCATTCCAAGCTGTATCTGAGTCGACTCCAATTCCGTTGCATGGTAGTCGAACGAGACTTTTAATTGGGAGACTGGACTCTGGAAATCGACTTAATTCTAACCTTTGGCGACTCAGCGGGTTTGTACCTGTGAAATCATAGAATATCCGCAAATTATACTCAGAAATTCCTACTAATTGCTAGATTACTAATTATAAATCTTTCACATCTTGCCGAATGGTTTCATCACAGAGCCCTGCAGGGGTAATTGTAAAAAAAGATTTTGCACCTTAACGAACTCAAAATTTCATTATCTCAAGTCACAAATTGACTTGCAATAATATTGCAAATAAAATGAAATTCTTGGCACTACTCGTTAATTGCCACTTTCCACTCGACTCTCTTGGGGAACCATCAAAAAATTAGATTATTCGGAAAACCAACTCATCCTCTAACTATCTCATTAAACTGATTATGGACAAAGTAGTAATAATTTTATACTCTGCTGCATTTCATGATCCTTGATTGCTCTTTCAATTAAGGCTACGTAAATGCGCATATGTTATATAGAATTAAATTCAATCTTCACAGAGAGACGGGAGAAAGCAACTTTCACCGGTAACACTTTCACCAGCTATCTTTGATTCATAATGTAACTTAAACTAATTTAGCTAATCTAAACTTTGTGTAGCAATTAGACACAAACTTGTATCCGAAATATTCGAATCTGAGAATCTCCGTGAACAGTGCATGCATCTAGTTTCTCCTCTACTTAGGCAAACGAGGAAACTTTTATGGCACAATAGACAATTTATAGCAAATGAAGTGATAGCAAAATACGAATTAATTTGCACTAAATAACTATTTACATAATTTTAGCTATTAGATTATAGTCATTGTATGAAAAGAATCATTCAGCAAGGAGTTCCCGTGAAATATAGCGGGCAGAAGCTTAACTTACCGAAAAGCAACGTGTGAGCTTCACTATGACAGCTTTGAATTTCCTCCAGAGTGGCTTTCCTTGTTCGAATTCTTTCACACATACTAATGAGACCAGTTTCCTGTAAATATCCAATTTGTTATTTAACACGGCTATATTGTCAGAAGTGAATATTAAATCTTTAAAATCTCAAGTTGTTGTGTTCCTGATATTCTCAAAGTATACTAATTAATTCTGTGCATGTTGTCAAGAAGTTTGGCATAACAGTTTTGTAATCCTGCACAGATGGAAAATTAATATTTTATGTTGAAGGAAAATAAATAGTTCCCTAGTTTAGGGTAATTTAGTTATCTAATGTATAATTAAAGAGAACATCCAATAATAAAATATTTACTTCGGAAGAACACTTTTAGAGTGAAAAGAGGCTATCTTACTTGTAATCTAGCCCAAATGCTTTGAAGTCTTCCAGGATGTTCTGGATGTTGAGAATTGTCGCCGCACAAGCATTGATGTTTCAGCATGAGTCCATCGAAAGCCAATCCAGTTCCTCCAGGCTTCGTCTGTCCAGTTTGCATGGCTTCTTGGGGTGAACTGGGTCCGAGGGCAACAAGAGGACTAGAAAGGGCTCGACTCAAAGGCCTCGCACTGTGATGATGGTGAAGCCTTTGTGGAATGGCAGAAACAGCGGTAAGCATAGGATTTGGAATGTTTCCATTGTGTCCAAGAGGTAGTGGAGAACTCTCGGCCATTTGTTGCTGGTGCATTTGCTGGTGGAGGTGCTGTTGCATGATTTTGTTGACATAGGCGCTTCTTTGCTGTTGTTGCTGGAGATGTTGCTGTTGTTGGGTCTGCTCGTCCAGCTCCTCCTCCCCTTCGCCCGAATCTTCCTCGACACTCACCGCGCGATTCATAGAGTTCAAAACTTGTCCACGAGATCCAACTCTAGTGAGAACCGTCTGCCGGATGTGCTGACGAAGGAGTTGATGCGCAGTCACTTGTTGCTGTTGCTGCTGATCCAGCACCGACCGGGCAGATGTCAGCACTGGGTTCCCGTTGTTTCCATTATTAACCCCGGGGCCTGCCCCTGCGTTATTACTGGCGTTCACTGCCGCTGCAGCGGCCGCGCTGTTCATCACCAGCATGGGGTGACCTAATGGCAACGGAGCGGATTGTGTCCGCCCCAAAGGTCGATGGATTGTCCGCGGCCCTACCCGGGTGGGATCCGGGGGACCAGCTCCTCCCGCCGCTGCGGCCATTTCTTGCGCTTGTTGTGCATGCGCTGCATGAACTGCTTGTGCTGCTTGAGCCTGATACGAAGCCAGAGCCATTATGCCGCCCGATTGATAAAACGCTTCTAACTCCGCCGGGTCCAATGGACCGTGAGGTGGTGGGTAGAACAGAGGGAGCACTGGCATTCCTCCAGATGATACTATTGACTGATGATTCGCTGGACAACGAACTTCCGTTTCTGACACTGCAGCCAATTTACTTTCCTGTTATAACAGAAAAATTCTTTCATTGATTTGCGGAACATGAAATGTGAATGATGACATTACATTATCATTATAACTTAAGAATCACTAATTTATAGCTATGCATTCTTATGTCCACAAAATTATACAAATGCTCTTAATTTTTTAAAGTGATCTAGTTTGAGATTTGCACGTGAAATCCAGATAGAATACCTAATTGAACTTTAAAAGAAAACTTAATTTTGAGAACAAAACATAAACCGGGTATTTACATTATCATATCTGTGGTAGGTATATTAGTAAAGTGTTTTCATTCAAGTATTCTGCTACATTCTCCATATTATAAAAATCCTGTCCTCATAAATGTTTTCGCTCTATCAGTACTAACAGCAATAATATTATGTAATTCTCAAATGTAAATGAAATGGAAAGATACATCTGCGCAAAATGAAGCGTAACCAGATGGTTGCAACAAAATGTACACAGCAATGGACAAACTTCGTAGAGATTCCAGTGGGCTAGGTCAGTGAAGAACAAAACTGCACAGTAATATATCTATCCAGTTGTAAATAGGACATACGTCATCGTCAACCCATCCATAAGGAAATGTTTGGACATTACATTGAAAGCTGTGAGGAGTATAAATAGTTGCATGTTGCATTCTGGACAAAATGGAACCCCCTAGGATATGACTTTATAATGCAATGGACATCATTTTCCTCACTTTCGTTAAGACAGAAGAAGGACACGGCATAATTTCTTGCTCAGAAGTTTTTTCCCTATTTTCTATTCTGCTTGACTCTGCTAGTCAACCAACAACGTCAGTCTAAAATTAGAATCATTTAGTTTGTCAAGTATTCAGCTCATCGTCATCGTGTCATTTTTGCGCTGAAATAATGTAAGTGGGAAGGTATTACTATCAACGTACTTGGTGTGTATGCATATCGGATGTGCTATCAACATTAGGCCATGCAGGGCAGACAGCAGAGTTTCGTCGACAAATGACTTGGGAAATACACGTTACATGAGATTATAGCTAAATGAATGCGCTGTGAACGGAATAAAAAGTGAGGGAAAGAAATGCTTTGGTTCAGTCTCGACAGAACAGACTCAGGTTATGAAATATTCATGCCGTGCTCTCTAAAGCCTCAATTAGCAGCCTTGTAAATATCAATATTATGCCTACTAATGGGCTCCTTTTTGCTATTCTCCTTCCCACTCAACTCCTTTTTTTAGCTCTCTCTACGATAAGTGAAGTCAACCTTAATATTTCAGTCTTAAAGGACAAGATAGTAACTGCGCAAAAAATAGAAGTCCATGTCTCCCTTCTTCAGAAAATTAACTCGAGTTGAAGGATGACTAGGAAATAGAAGCAAAAATGACTAACTGTCATTACTATAAGATCGCCTTTCCAGCCTACACATTCCCATTACTTCACATTTATTTACTACCCACCCACTGTCTAACCAAAAACCCATATTAAACGGATGTAGTAAAGTAGCTCTGTACGATTTTAGTAAAACAAAAATTTAGGGAAGCACACCTGACATGTCTAATCTAAAATAAATTGTAATGTACAAATGGTGGCCAATGACCTCCATCATGATCCACAATACAATTAAAATAGTTTGAATGGAATATCTCATTCTATTCATGAATTATTATATAGTTGTTGCGTTAAAACAGAAAGGACAAAAAGACAGACAGAGAGACGGACAAAACTATAAAGTAACTTGTACCTCTCCACTTCATAAATCGCATTATCGCATTACTGTTTTACGTACATTTCTACTAAACACTCTATAAACCAAATAGAAAAGACACACACTGAGAAGGTGGCGTGTTATTACTCTTAACAATTGTACATCGTAGCTTAACTACTCACGTAGCACGCAATTACTATTCTATTTTATAGCTTGACATACTCCCTGCAATTACAAACTTTAACAATGGGCGATATGTGCCATTCAAAATTAATTCATGACAAAGCACTCGCCTTTACAGTCATTTATTGGTATTCATGTCCATTAAAAATACTATCTGACTAAATTCCAAACCAAGACACAAACCAAGACTTACCGAATTAGGAGGAATGGGCCTCCCAAGGGAAATGTTCGGAAGTGACGGACTACTGTAAAGTGTTAAATCGCTAACGCTTGCACTGTTCATTGCGCCATATGCAGAATGTCCATACGGAGATCCACCGCCGCCACCACCGTCTTCGTGAGGTGTTCCACCTCCACTACCCGACTGAGGAGTCCCGCCAACAACACAATTTATCGGAGGTGAATTTGGCCCTGAATCGGGTGTTGACCCTGCACTCCCGCTTCCATCCACTATGCCCATTCAAAACAATCATTAATTTCACCATAAAAATCTTTTTTCATAACAATTTTCTTGGACAATGATCGCCTTTTACTCTATGACAGTTACTTTTGTGCAAAAACTGTAAAGGAAAACGAAACTTGAAATAAGAATTGGAAAAGTGTAAATACAGTTGAGATGGCATATTAAGAAAAATATTATTTTTTAGTAAGTTAGCGATTAGTCATTAGTAGAAAATTCATGACTTGTTGAACAATTAATAGAAAGCTGTGTGGTAAGTGAACAAAGTAGTAAAGTAATATCATACTTGATACTAGATAAGACCGTCTCTTGACGTACGAGGAACGAGAATCTTTACGACGAACTAGAGGACTACTTCTTCTTTCCAGAACACGCTGTTTTAGTCTCATCTTCAACAGGTTTGGCTCAGATGCTGCCAGGAATAAGTTAATACAAAAATTCAATCCATGCTTTGTTAAACTCAAAATTATCTATTTCTGGGATTAAGTAAACAACAAACTGTTATGTAAAGCTATGAAACGATAGTTTACGATGAAGGACCAAACAGAAAAGACAAGGACAAGAGCAATATCTAAAGTTTCAAGAACTCATTAAGGACAGTTATTGCTCGTGTGAGTCGTATTCATACAAAATCGTCAAATTCGTCGTTACTGTTAATAAGCGAGGTATCAATTAGGTTAACTCAATATAGTCAGCATGTATTACGTATAAAAATCTAAATCACCACAGTAAATCTATTACTTAGTCAGTATATTTCGTTTTTTAATATCAATATATCAATCACAGCATGCACGTTTAGTCGAATTGGGGACTTAAGAGAATTTTTTTGAAAGCAAACAAGAAGGAAACGTTGTACATGTACCGGTGTATGTACTTTACTTTAAGTAAGCAAATTGCACGGTACAATCTCGTACAAATGTCAAGCAATAAAGCTATTAGCTTCTACTTACCTAATTACTACATCTCAATTAAGACATTTATTCTGTAGTAAGTGTAGGTAAGTAAGTAGAATAAACGTTGCTTCAACAATTGTGTTTCAAAACGTAATGCAGATTTATTAAAAGTCAGTGCTCCATGCCAGGTCAGTAGAATTTTTAACGTTATATAAGTTCTAATCAAGGTAAGCACAGCCACTACAATTTACATGGCAGTAATAGGTCAGTATTGTCATCATCCATGGAAGGGTATCAAATGGGTTAAACTACTACTACACAGTCAATAGAAGTTTTTATTAGCGCTACCCGGCTCCAGCCCTCACGGGCTTCCTTAAGTGTGAACTAGTTAAAAGCAGCCAATCGAAACCTAGATGTCAAGTTGCCGTAATCCAAAGTTGTTTACTCCCCGAATTCATCCATGTCTATGAATCATTTCATTTCAACATACCAATTTCTATTTACTAATGGGAAAGTCGAGATTTGGATTATAGTGAATTTGGGAAATGAACAAGTTTGGTAGTGATTTGACATCTAGAGGGTCTATCAAAACGTAATGTGCGTGGGTAGAGTTTATTAAAACTTAATGAGTGTGGGTAGAAGTAGAGTTTATTAAAACGTAAATACATATACTTAAAAGTAAATTGAAAAGAATTACATGACTAATTCTACTAATGCATCAGAATTAACGAAGTATCTGAATTCTATTCAAGGTATAAAACTACACAGTCAAAGGGATAATAGTAATTAGGAATTAGAACTACGCAAATAAAATAAGGATGCTAAAAATATTATTTTTCTCACCGGTTTTTCTTAGCGGAAAGTCCTCTTCGTACTTGGCTATGAGTAGAGGTCGTCGATATGGATGAGACTGGAAGGGACCCACTCCTCCGGAGGAAGGGTCCATATCGGCGGGATTGCCTCCAGCGGCTGCCGACGCGGCTGCTGCCCGGGCAGCCTGGACGACACTCCAAGTGCGAAACGGCGGAGATGCATTAGAAGGAATGGTGGATCCAGGAGCGTTCCCGACGCTCGTTGCTATTGAAGGACTCATCGGAATTCCAGAATTGGAATTCGAGTTCGAATTGCAATTCCCACCTGCCATGGCAGCTTCCCGTTGCTTTTTATTCAGCAGGAATCCTTGAAGTTTTTGCTTGACTTCTGTCGATGCAACTGCACTTTGCTCATGTTTATCTTTCTTTTTCAGAGCCTCCAGTCGCTCTCTCTCTTCGTCTTGGCGTCTCTTGTTCTCCCAAAATTCCTGACGGTCCAAAAGTCAAAAACATTTCTCGAGTCATTAATTTGTCTTTCACATCCTCTACTGCAAATCTTTTTGTGTTCATTACTGTGTCCCATGTCATCTCTACTCCATAGATACTCTTTTTCTACTCAGACCCTATTAATTACCCTTAAAGCTACTTTATTCTATAGTTGTTCAATAACGATACTGATTTATGACCCTCTAAACTTACTACCTATAACCACTTTGGTGTTATATAGTAAACAGCGACACTTTATAAGACACGTACATTTTTGCTGTTCATTTTACTCAATGAACAAGTGAACAAGCATCAGGAAATAACAAAACGAAAAAACAATGGCAGGTTATGTTCAAGAGATCTTTGGGAATTGACTGGCATATGCAATAATAAAATCCAGTAGTATTATCGAATTTATCTCGACGAAGGTCAAAAGGGTAGTGGCATAAATAAAACATTAAATTTCGTTTATCTGTAGAGGCAAAGCCTTATATAGTAAACATAATAGTAGTATAGGCACTTATATGTTAGAGTAATATTATAGGAAGACTACCAACAGAACTCAATAAGTTTCTCCAGCAAAAATTATGATTTCTGGGTTGTTAAATAAAAAGAGTACGACGAAGTGCCACATGACATGACATAATCATATATCCATTAGTATATATGAGCTAAGAGTTCCGTTCAGTTATATATCTGTAAAGAATAACGATCAATGATTTTCGGAATAGACGTAATGCTAGTTGACTATATAGAACATAAGCAGAACAGAAACCCACAGAAACCCACAAAACGACCGAAAACTCACTCACAATCAGTTCATCAGTCTGCTGGAACAATCCATTTCTTTCCATTACACTACTGTTTCCTCAAGATCAAAAAGGGATTGAACATTGAACTGAAAGGTCTTCCCTATAGACTCCTTTTTGGCATTTCTAACATAATAAGCAGAACTGGTACCTATTTTTTGTGTCATGTCTCTGTATACCAACTTCCATATATCTGTACTCCTTATATAGCATTGAGCATAATCATGGTGTACCGATGTCAGTTTTCCTTAGCTAAATATAATACGTACCTAAGGAGCAATCGATTGTTGAAGATGTCGTAGATAAATTCTAAAATGCTAGATTGGAAAGAAAAGTTTTAGTCTGGAAGAATAATACAATGTCAGCATTACGAGTCTGCAGTCTAGGCAAATTATATGATGTGTGCAATAATATTAGTTAATATTCCCCAATCTCATTATATTCTAGACAGCCAACATGCTAATATGAATTTTCTCCAATGCCATTTGAATATCGAAGAAATCTAAAAAAGTGTTTCACACTTCCATTATGCCAAGTAGCATTCAAGAATTGATTTGGCTTCATTTCCTCAACTTAGCCTTGACTTGGGTTACTGTAAACTTGACGCACAGCTTGGGTTCTCTAACAGAAGAAAGACATACCGACAGACAAGTACATTAAATTGACAATAAGCCAATTGTAAAACGTAATCAGTCAATGTCTTTCAGCTCTCTACCTCTGCCCCTCACTTCGTGTGACAGAATTGACTGACTCAAAAGCATAATAATACTGCACTGATATTCTATTTCCAAATTTTGAATCATCATCGTCACTCATCTCGTTTCACTGCACTAGAGGTTGGGAATAGTTTGCGTTGATTGCCAAACCAAAACTATGTATCATAAGAAATGTGTGAGTAATGCCATATAAATGCGGACGTACAATAAAACCCAATTTTTACAAACAAATGAGAAATCTAAGCCAGATCTATTTCTTTCACCGGGAATTCATTCCATGTCGAATCTACTCATTCATAATACTTATACAACTGCTATAGAGTACAATAGGAAAACTTAGAATGTCTCTAAACGACAGAAAACTTAAATAAAGTCTCTGAAAAGAAGTTTACTCATTTTTCTATGTTGGTAAAAGATTGAATAGGATACTAGGCCATTACTTACATTCTGTACCGAAACATTCAGTCATTCAAGAGTCTTAATTTACTTTCAAATGTCAAGTAAAGTCAAAGCTCAAAAAATAACTTAGAGCATAGTCCGTACGAGTCAGAATTGACATCGAGACTTAAGTTAAGCTCACAATTAGCGATAGTGTGTAGTTTGTCAAATGTATAGTTTGAGAGATAGGATGGCATTACAAGTGTATAGGAACACTTATCTTCTCTCTGCTCCACTACAGTTAATATATAATTACTCTTTTGAGTCAAGTCTGAGTCAGGACAGGACAAGAGTAGGAGTTATCTCAATGTCAACGTCACCATCACCCCATTTGAACACAGTCCATTAGCCACATTGCATTTGTATGGGAATTACCAAACCGAAAATCTTCATCGCTAACAGTTTCTTTCCAGAAGTCAGACATGTCGACCCCCTGAGAAAGCTTTTGACTACTCCTAATAGCACTATACGTAAATGAATCTAAAATATCTACCTATACTACAGTATGACAATTAATCATCGATGAAAACCTTTACTGCTCTACCACATTCAAGGTCAAAAACATACCTATACTAACATAAACACCCAAACTACTATAGAGTGTTTGCTAAAGAAATTCAATCCCACCCAAACGTAAAACTGCGCCAACTAATCAAGTCTCAATGTCTACTGCCTAAGTATATGCGAAATTTGCAATTTTTATTATTCAAGCTAGTTTTCACTCGCACACGAGACGTTCTGTTTGCATAATATCTCTAACTTCAATACGTCATGTCACTTTGACGTATTGCAATGTCTTTGTACTGTGACTATCACACAATATGGGTTCCGACACATAATTGTTTGCATAATATCTCTACAGGTATGTTTAAATAAGTTAATTAATGCTTCAGTATCATAATATATAAACATCAGAGAGTGTCACACAAATTGACAACACAAAGTGTATAATAATAGACTACATGGCACAAAGAGGAGATATTCGCTAAATATTCCATCAACAAAATAAGCCTCGCCAATTTATCTTTGTGCTATAACCATCTTAACTGTGTTGGGCTACAGACATTATAAAGATGCATACTAGAGGCATTGCACGAGTCAAGTAATGTAACAGTTAGAAAGCTCCATTCGTTATAAAAAGAAAGTCGTAAAGTATATAATGGAGCAAGCGTAATCCGTATCGATCTGACAACTCAAACTACAGATACTACTACTGGCACAGAATACTACTCCTACAATTCAGACACTACTTAGTATATAGAGCAGTACCTAGCCTAGTCTGCTGCACTATAAATGTGGTTCCTTCAGTGAACTAGATTTTGATTTGATTTCGCATGCTATTCTTAGCTCAGCGCATAAATCTAATCGACCGACTACGATAACCCAACCAAAACCGACGAAAGCCGCATAATATGCTCATTGCTCTTAAGTCAACTTTAAAACTCAACTTGGCCTATATACATAACTTTATTTATAAACACATAATAACATTATACTTACCTTATTTCTTTCTAACCGTAACATAACATCATCCACATTGTCAATTTAACCTCAGTATAACCGTCCAATAAAAAAGTAAGAATTATGTTATCCTAAACCATAATAATATATAGATCAGTACAATGATAGTAACGATAATATCCTGCATCGTACTATGTTATGTCCTTATAGTTATATACTATTATTTATGTCCTTCGGGGAAATGTTTTTGCTGTTCCAGTACGTAAATAATATATCATTATACTACTAACTGAGTTTTACGCGATGTACCGTACGTGTCGCGCATGCTCAATGCGTGCTGTACTTTATACTACATAGGAGGGGACAGAGGTTTGTGTGTGTGTGTGTTCTATCCT
>JABASH010000259.1:0-47022 GCA_019776445.1 Tomocerus maximus | reverse complement strand
GTTCATAAAAATATTAAAATATTTGCTGTTAAATACTAGAAATTTCTATATTTTCCTATACCATATTATACAATCACATTTAGATTTAGAAGAAAATTGTCCATCCATCATACTTCATGGTCTAGAGATTTACTATTTTAGATTAACACTGCGTAAAGCCTTACAATTTTGTGAGCCTCATTATAGATTATAATGAGGCTCACATTATAGATTGCATAACTTATACATAGATTATAGATAGTATAACTATGTACTTAGTTAATGTCAATTACCAATAGAAAAAATTGTTGTTAAATTAGTAGATAACACAGCATAGCAGTCACAGTATAAGTAGTAGCTATTGTATATTCTATGCCCGATTAAGCACACAGTGTTAACCTAGCAAAAAATAAGTCCACAGCTAGCAAGGACAACAATCCTTTCAGGAATGGAATGTGTCAGGTACCATTGTATTTTGGGTTTGCTAGTAAAGAGTTATTTTTCCATAAGCCCGGAATACTGCAACGCCATCCATGACTCTAGTCTGAGAAACTGTCAGATTTTTAAATTATGGCTTATCTATTCCTTTGTGTTTTATCCCGATAGATATGAAAGAAAAGTCTTGCTATACCAAGATTTGTAGAGATGGCCAGACGAAATGGGAAGTATACGCAGTAAGATTCATGTCTCATATTAATGTCTGAATCCGAACTAAACTTCATCTTTTTGATATAATTTTTCAGGGCATTTAATGCGCAACTTATCCGTCAAGTTCGTTCGGAGAATACTAATGTGTTTGTAATAGTTTATTTGCTTTTGAATTCTAAATTATTCTTTAGACGAAACTTTCCATCGCGGAAGCAAAATGTAAACATCTACGGATTGAATGACAAGTACATTATTCTACCCCTGATCTGCTTAAAGCAACATTTGTAGCTTCACAATTATTCATAAAACTATTTTAAATACCAATGTGTGTTTATGCACTTTTATTCAGAAACATCAAGTATATATGCATGGGCTATAAATCATGCACAAATGCAAGACAGGGACTGAATACCCAAAAGCATTGTATTATTTGTCTACATGCCACACGATGTGACATTATGAAATTCAATCTCAAAATATGTGTAGTAGGTAAATAATACAAAGCTATGTCAATATTGTAACCAGAAAATTTGAAGTAACAGTAAAAAATATGTTTTGTCGTGGCACAGAAAGTACCTTTCAGAAGCTACAAAATAGAGTTATACTACATAGGGTATACCAAGCTACGTCGGAATGAAACTGAAATAAAAAAGTCGGAGACTAGAAATAAAGCGCAGCAGGTCAAGATAAAAGTAAGAGGCCAAGTACAGCGAAGCGAGATGACAGAAGAAAGAAATAGCAAGGAGAAATTTTCAAGAAGACAGACAGACAGAGACGCACATTCATGACATTATGTAGCTCCTGCATTGTCATTTGAGTGAACTCTATTAGGAAGCTAACGAATTGTCGTTTACACACTTCAAAGAAAATTTTGAATCACTTGCGGTCAAAACTTGCAGAGAGATGATTTAACATAAAAAGTTTGCAAAATGAGCCAAAATTTTAAAAAGTAAAAGAAATCAACATTAAGGGTTCTGTTTTGTTCCAATTAGGATTGAGTAATTTTATTCTTGGTTTGGAATATTCCCCATTGCGTATCATTATAACAATAAAGGTTCACGATATGTCATCTGGGTCTATTGGCGATATTATAGTAGGGAGAATAGGATATAGTAAAGATATTCAGTTCTACTTAAGATACATAAATATCCCGTGCTGTGGACGAAGTGCTTTGGCTCGTGACTGTACATACGTAGACTGCAATTTCTTAGGTCTGCTAGGAAGATGTTAAGAGAAGGTCTGGCCTAACTGTCTATTTTTCATCCCCATCCTTCCGCTGGTATTGGATTGGGAAAAGAGGAAGGAAATGGATTGCTAGTGAGGGGTCCACGTCCTTTTTATGAAAAAGTCCTTTTGATTTGCCTCAATAGATACACTGTACTAAAAATTGAGTAAACTCGGATAGCATTCTTTGGGTATTATATTCCGTTTATATCCGAGGACTATTATGCACTGATAGCACTGAAAGATGCATCAGACAGCGGCAGCATTACTAGGGCAGAATGGTTTTATTTTTGGTTAGACTGACTCTGTCTGACTGCCACTACTGCAATGCAATATCACCAAAGCATGACACCTAGACAACATTAAACTCCTATCTATAGTTACAGAAGAGTGGGGACACGGACAGCGACAGATATTCAACCAGCAAAGTACCTTTTGGCTTACGGTAGCTTATTGTTAGCTTTTAGCCACCATGAAACGTTCCTTCGTTACGCTGCACAGTAGTGTGCGCAGTTCTAAGGTGGCTCGTGTTGACTTTTTATTTACAGAAATTTATTTCTCTTCCATGGAATGATGAGTAGGAACAAAGTTTTTTTATTAAGGTAATAGTTAGATCGACTACCAAATATACCTGCAAATTTATTGATTACTATACCTGATCATATGGAAGAATTGAAAGAAAACTTTAAACCCATATTACAAAGAACTAAAATGTTCTCACAGTGGACACTGAAACTAAGGACTATCTATATCTATATAAGTTACAAAAAAATTAGCCCGCGGGGTCAAAAGGTTCCAAAATTAAAACATTTCAAATTTTTTGATATTGGGTACCCAACATCCGATTATTGAATTTAGCCGACACTCATACTCATGTCTTGAAACAATCCAAGGCTAACAATCAGTGTTTCCAAAGAGAGTGAGAATTGTAGGCTAACAATATGATAGTAGGGGATTTTTAAATCCCAACGGTAGTATGATACTTAAAAACAGTTTTATGAGGACAGTTGTGTTTTAAATAATTAAAATAAAATTTGTGGTGGTTTACATATAGCGAATGTCAAATGTGCATCATACCGAATTTATATCGTGCCTAGTGCCCAGTGTAATTTGTACAATATAGTTTAAAACATATTCTCGGGTGCCTTCCAATTTAACCGTCTGCAATTGGGAGAGGCGATAAAAGTAAATAAGGGGCAACTACTCACTGGACTCGATTCTGGTCACTCGCCCTACTGTGCGCTGCGCTAAATTCATTTCCCTCCTGCTTTTGTTATCCATCCGAAAGTCGAGAGCATCGCTACGTAGATAGAATATCTTCCATGGAATACTCTCACCATGCTAATAGTCCAACAGAAGTCCATTATTGTACAGATATGGGAAGATACGTCTTTGATTTCTCTGCTAACAGCATAAATACAAAATTGATACCACCACGCACTGCCCTTCCAAACTAAGGCAATTCCAACGTTTAGTCCATTCCCTCACTCTATACTTATATTATTATTTTCTCGGGTGCATAGAAGGGAGCATGATGAACTGAATTAAATGAGTTTATACAACATACATCCCCCATGCTATAGCCAGGCTACATGGGTAGATCTGTGCACCCAATGCTTATAATTAATAAAAAAGTGTACTAGGTATATGAAAGTATATGATATAGATAAATAAAATATGTGTCCTTATTTTTCTGCTTATTTTAAATAAACAATTGATAAATAGCTCAAAATTTGACTAACTGTAGGGTCAAAAAGAATTGACTAACATTACATAGACCTTTAGAATACCATCTTAGTTAAATATTTCACTCGCAGAACCGCCACAGCAAAATAAAAATCTCTTTGGTATCTTAGACAAAAGACTTTTACATAACTCTACGGCATTGGGTGCTACCCAATTTGGAGTGGCTGCGCTGATACACGTGTATGTGTAACAAAGTTCTGCAAAATATAATAGAATCTACTACTTAGGTTTCCATAATATGTGACTGGGAGAAGAAAAGGTTCTAAATCTGAAGCCATTATCACAATCGATGTCAGAATCCAGAGCAAAGCCAGCCACTTTCATTTCATTACATTTAGTCTTTAAGGACTTGACTTTACTTTCTACTGTCAGAGTGAGTAAAACAAGGAAAATAAAGTTTCTTTCATCTAGATTAATTCTATGATACATACTAAACGCTTAGGAGGGAAATCTCTCCGCCTATTTATATGCACGAAAATAGATCTAATTCTGCAATTATATGACACCCCTCTCTCTAGAGTAGCTTAACTCCAATTCACTCATGGATAATTTTGCAATTAGCAAGGCAGCTAAATACATCCGTAGTAGAACGTAAGAAGGAAATCCAATTTATTTAAAACAGGTATATAGTCTAAATTTGAGCATACCTGTGTTTTATAGAAATATTTCTAATATAACATTCCGGTGGGTATTATTCGAGACAGGGCAAAGCCCATAAATCTGTAGTACCTCCACCTAATTTGAATTTCAATTAATATACCTACCGCCATACTTTAAATAATCAAAACGTACATTAGGAACGTCTCACATATATTCTAATTTCATTTTCAATGACCACTCCGTTTTAATTTACAAATGTTCTAATCAAGGTTTCGACTGGGAAATACCACTAATGGGAAATATCCCATTTTCCACTGGGAAAACAAAATGGAGTGGGAAATGGCAAGTATGGGAAATAGTGGGAAATAGAGCAAAAATTGCGCCAAAATTCAAAATTTTTGGCTTTATAAGTATTTCATAATTTCCCAGTATTTCCCATTATTTCCCACATTTCCTATATTTCCCAGGTGTCCAACAAAAGTGAGTGGGAAATGGGAATATCCGAAACTCTGGGTCTAATATACTCTACTTTGAAGAATATATTAAATTTTTACTGCTTTTAAAGTACCAAGTTGCCCAATGTAAGAGTTGCTGATAGCTTTTGAAATAAGTTGGAAATCCATAAAGCACTTCTCTCTGTCTCTCTCTCTACAGTTCAGTTCACTGGAAGGTTTGGTATATTGAGTTGTCATTCGAAATGAATGCTTTCCTTGGCTAAAATGCGAAATCGTATTTTGTATTCCTTGAATTTGCTTAATCTTTATAGTAACAACTCAGGGTTAAAATTTAATGTCTTCCATAAAATAAATTATCTCGAGTCAGAAAAGGTGTAAGAACATTTTACTGCTGATAATAAAGACACTTGCCGTAAGAAATATTTTAGTACCATTCCAAAATAGGAAATGGCTGTTGTTCCCTGTACGATTGTTCATTTTACTTATGTCTATGCCAAAGCAATAAGCCTGCAAAAACATCTCTTTTATTTCTGATGTATATTTGGGTGAAGGAAAGGCAAATATGACTGAAGTAGGTATGAATCTATCCTAGCTGACAGTAGAGAAATAAAGGCAAATTTCTCATAAACTTGTACCAAAGCAATGGGGGAGAAATGAAATCTTATCATTATGGCCCTTGTCGCTCTTGTCCCACAAAGGAATTATTAGGCAACGTGCTGAGAGAGCTAATAAATGTACCTAAGTACAAAATTATGAGACATATTGGGTAATTTCATTATTTTTAAGAACACGTTCTGCCGTTTGCGTTTTTATTGCAGACATAATATTACTGAATGAAATCACATTATGCGATCTTACCCGATATTAGCATAGAGTAAACTCAATGTGCATTATGTAGCATATCATAAAAATAATTAAAGTAAATAAATTTAAAAACATCATCCGTCAGAAAGAAAATCTTTTCATACGTATATTTAAAATAAAATAGTCAACTGGTTTTGCCTTTAAAGAATAAATGTACTATATAAGAATTAGCTTATTCTACGCCAGTAGATTACCAAAATTGAACACTTACAAAATTGATTACAAAACGGAACGTTGAAAATATATTTCAGAAAAATTATCCATCACCATTACACACACGGCTTTAATAATAGCCTTTTCTACGGGAAGTACAAGTACGAAAAGCCTCAAAGCTTATTGTTTCAGATCCATTTAATGGAAACCATTAATATGTAATACATCCTAGAGAAGTACCTATACAAACAGGTTGATACTACGTTTTCTTCAGGATCGAATCGGCATGAGATGATAATATGTAGTAAAAGACATCAAAATTGGAAACTCAAATATAGATATAGTTTCTTTTTCAAGTTTTTTTGATTGTTTCCTGATGTGTTTTGAGAAAACAAGTTTTTACACAAATTTCAATTAGATCCTTTAAATAAATTCAACTAATGTGCTTGCTTGTGTTGGGAATCTCAAAAAGTTTGCAGAGCATTAAATATTGATTATATATTCATACCACAGTAGAAATCTAGTAATGACTTCAATACATTGAAAAATTGCTATATTTTTCAGGTTTTGTTTGTTGTAAACCTGCATGACTAATTATATTATTTTACACAAGCAGTAGATTTATTTTTAGAAGAAACGGGCAGTATATTAGTAGATTCGTCTATTTTTTGCCTTCTTCCAAATCTCCCGTTGTGTAATGGTTTTATCGTTTGTGGAGATCAAGACAAGGGAAGACAAGACTAAACTGGAAAGCTTTGGTCGTTGACATATAAACTCCATTTAGATCAATAGTCAGTTTGCCTTGTTTGTTTGCATATATGCGATTTGATTCCAAATCACGACTTCACTTGGATATGTAGTTGAAATGTATTTGCCATGGCTGACTGGGATACAAATCATTAAAAAGAAGCAGAGAAGCGAAAGAAAGAGAAATACGTCGATGAATGAATGGATGGATGAAGATTGAGTTGTCGAAACACTTGAATGCTCTCGAGACAGTTCCCTTGTCGCGAATCACGAGTTGTACTTATAGACACAGATAGCACTTTACTTACGTTACTGTCTGCTAGGGAGAAATACGTGGAATTCAGGAGAAAGGTAGAAAATATTGGAAACTGGAATTCTCATTTCCCTTTATCCGTACTGCAATATGATTCAATACCTAAGTTCGGATTTCGGATATGCCCAAGTTATGCAATTATTGCGTATCCTTCTTCGGCTCTACGATACAAACTCAGAAAATTAATATGTAGGCACCTTTCCTACCTACTCTGTCAACTCAAGATTTCATATCATAGCTCTGTGACAATAACATATCTACTGCATTCCTTTTAATATAATACTGTCTCTCAATTTCCGGCGCCATCCTAATTCCAATCCGGGCGTATCCAGGCTCGACTACATAATTGCAATTTTATAGTAATACTATTATTGAGTCTCGAGTCTCAAATGATTAATTAGTTCCTATTTATTTTACCACCTATCAAGTCATTTTGCAATTTATTGAAACAGAAGTAACTAAGTCATTTTAGATCCACCCTAAATAATGTTTTTAAAATTATGGAAAAGCCTCAGAATTCAATAGCAATGACTAAGTACTGCGTACTACAGGGGGAATAACCATCTCCGTAATTAAATTTATGAGTGCAAGGCCGTGTCGCTATGAAATACAAATTGTGCTGAAGATGTCACAAGTTAAGAAATAATGGACTCCTTCGACTAAATATATTTATCAGCTAATATTTATTTCTCTGTACATGGGATACCGTTTTTACATCGCTAGAAAATCCAAGAGGAGGTCGGCTTTGATGCTATAACAAAATCGTGCCACGAAC
Source organism: Tomocerus maximus (assembly GCA_019776445.1). NCBI lineage: Eukaryota > Metazoa > Arthropoda > Collembola > Entomobryomorpha > Tomoceridae > Tomocerus > Tomocerus maximus. The sequence goes on along the minus strand of JABASH010000259.1, from coordinate 39,518 downwards.
AAACCTCAATAGGTGCCTATATTATGTATGTCATTGCTTCTTGTAAAAAGATAGTAAGTCTATAACTAAGGGATGCAGAGCATAGAGGATAGAAATATATTTTCCCGAGTTGCGTATAGGGTTGGGCAGAGATAGAGAGGTTTACTTATTGAAGGGAAAGTCCTTCATTGGGTTGACGTTTTCCAATAAGCTATAAAAACGAAGGACATCATCAATCAATGAAATAAGACATTAGTTTTTATTTGATTCACCTTAAATGTCTACTGAAAATGCCACCTTAAATAGCCTTTTTCCTTTCGGTCAATCCACGAGATGTTCTGTAAAATATAGAAATGGAAGTGAAAGCAAAGCTTAGCGGTTCAGTCAGTAGTGATGGAATCTGAGGACACGCTAACTTTGGAGAAAGTGCAAACCACTCAGAATAGTATATATGGATGAACAAGAGTAGTCACACTTTCGGAACTCGTAACGTAATAGTAGGTAACCGTAAATGGCTTTATTGATCCGGAGATTGTTTCATTTAAGTGTCTTGTATATTAGGCAAAGATTTAAGTCACACCAGTGCAATGCAATCACGTCCTCTGGACTGGAAACTTTCACTCTACATACATACTCAACAAGATAGCATTGATTTTCTTGGAATGGAAAAGAGAGAGATTTTCAATGTTTCAATCAGAAATCTTTTTTAAAAGAATTAAAAGTCACTTATTATTCAAGTATTAAATAAATGCCATTAAGCTCATGCTAACTGCTTTAGGTAAACTTTCTTGACAAAACTAGACCCATGCACTTTTTAACGTTAGGTATGGTAGCGCTTACTACTTACAATGATATTATACAATTAAGCTTATATAGCATTGTTATCTGTGTACGTCTTTATCGGTATGAGTAGTATCTACAAAATTTAATATTTTCTGTTCGATGAACCTTCGAGGTCTGTATTATGACTTATGACTTTTATTTATACATACAAATAGTAGTTTTGTTGAACAATTTTTCTTTAGGCGCTGTAGTATGATACTACGAAACTGCTTTAGTTCATGTCATTGCATTGGCCAATTACCGATAAACTATATAAACCTATAAACTATGTAAGACTCATATGAATATAAATAATGCACATATACTTTGATACTCAAAATGTTCAATGACGAAACCCGTGAACACGAAATTTGAGTGACCATCTTTCATTGTTTTCTATTAAAAATATAATTTCTCCGTCCAGCCGGTTTTTTTACATTTTAGCCAGCCACCTGGCTTTAATGGTCTACAATGGCATAAAATGGCCTAGTGGCTAAAATGGCCTATCACAACGTTAATACTCCTCCTGAAAAAGTATTTAGTCCCTAATTACCTTTGACTTTAAAATGCTTTAATGGGTCCAAAATGGATTTAGATCGACTTCTGAACACTGGCAAACCAATTTTACAGCAATAATTTGAAAAAATTGCTTTAACTTGAGATAATTTTTAGCCATTTAACCACCGGATAATAATTTCAATTTCAGCCACTAGCTATAAATAATTTTAGCCAGGATAAAAACCATTTTAGCCACTACCATTATAGCCACTAGTCGGTGGCTAGTCAAACAGTGGTCCGTCCTAAAAATTGCACAGAGTTTATTGTAATGGAGTTAGATTTTAGATATTAATTAGTTAAGCCTAGTATTTGGAGTTGCATTCTAAATATTCTTATTTTAAGAAGGAAGAAAGTGGTGATATATATTTATTTATAATGTATCAATAGCATAGTGGTGGGGATATACAATTAAGTGGCGTAACGGGTTCGGATATCTGACAATGACATAGTCTGTGAATGCGAGGAGGGAGAGCAGAACTGTAGGGAACCATTAGGAGATCTAAATAGAAGTCTTTAGAGACTAGCTTAACTGGTGGAGCAGATCACAAGTGAAGTGAGTGAACTTATCTCAAGTTGGCACTTGCCACTTTCCCCGTTCTCGCTGTCTACCTTTTCTTCTATTGTATATTATTATCCTGGTGCTAGACAAAAGTTTATTATATAACGGCTTTCAACTGATAATTTTTGAGAGCAGAGACATTTTCAGCAGACGCCAACTGAAATGAACTCAACTCAATAATAGGACCTAGACTATGCCTTTCGAATTCTGCGAACATATCCACGCCTGGCAGACTTACAGAGATCCACAGATCCTTGGGTCTGTCTTTCTCTGACGATGAGAGATGGAAATACACAGAGGATAATACAGATATACGCTTAGCTCAGACATTTATCATGGCCAACCTTATAGTTACCCCAAGACACTTTCTCCCTAAACACACGCGGAGACTCATGTACAATGGAGACAGTTTACAAATGTACTTATCATAAGCGTAGTCAGTGCCAGGATATTCTAGTACATATAGTGTCTATATATGAGATTCATAATGTACACAAATAATACGTTTTCTGGTTCAGAAGTCGAACTGTATGAAGATAGAGAAGAAGCGAGAAAATCTCTTTCACGCAAAATCAACTTTGCGAGAAGAAACAACAATTTGCCTGTCGGCTCAGCCGTCTACCAAAAATCTGATGGCTGCTCTCTGCTCTTTCCTGACCAACGGGAGAAATACCTGCATAAACAAAATACACTTTTGCATCCTACAACTGAGGCACTCAAAATAGTGTAGCTTTGACAGTGGTAGAAGGAAGTGCTCCAATTTTTATGTAAGTATAACTTACTAAAATACTATAGAAGGCTGGAGTCTAATGCACGATATAAAAATAAATGGATATATGTGTGATGAAATACGATCGTTAGACCTATCGAAATCCATTACGATATCATCTACTATTTCTTCTGCGGAATAAAATCCCAGATTACATTGCGACATAGCAAAACGAGAATGTACAATGTGCATTACTTTTGAAGACAGAAATAGAACAAACCATCGAGCAGAGTGGACTATTGATGGAAATCATAAAGCAAAGTGACGGTAACAAAGAGTCGTACATTTGTGATATTAAGGTTTTTCAGCCCTCCTACTAAGCAACTAGCGGAACTTGGTATGAACTGGATCAATTTACATTGGTTGAGTACAAAAAGATTCAAATTTTATTTTTGCATCATTTTGGTCATGGCTCCAAAACAGGCACGCTGAAAAGATCTAGATTTTGCCTAAAGGTCCATCCTATGTTCAGCTAGCACTTGTGTTGTCGACTTTTCCATAATACCTTTTAATTGCCCTTGCAAACCATGTCTAAAGATATCCCCCCAAAAATAATATTTTTTTATTTTTAATCTGTTGTGTGACCTTCATAGGTCAACATTGTAAAATCTTAGAGACATAAGTCTGAGCAGTATACTACATCTTCATTTTAAGGTCTCATGCGTTCAGATTGACCCAAAACTGGGTGAGTTATACACAAAATGATGGTACAGAAAAACACATGTAAAGCATCCAGGGCTGACGTACCTTAAGTGATGGAAAATATTCTTTCTCCAGGAACTACATAGTTGGATTTCCATTGCCATCTATTGAATTTCATCGTGGTGGAGTATCATCTACTATTAATATATCTAAAATGTTAAAAATGTATGTATGATGGTGGATATCACGCTTTACATAGATGGGCATTGGGCCTCGATGCGATGTAAACTAAGCATTAGTACACACATGCATACAGGTACATAATATCAGAGCCCATTTCTGGCACTGAAACTGTTGAGGAATGCCAGGAAAATTGTGTGAATTCGTATTGGGTGGGTACTGACCCACAGGGTGCCACTGGCCCTCCTTACTAGACAGTCCCCTGTATTGAGGGCCTAACCTTCTGGTTGCCTAATAATAATATTATAATGGAACCCGAGGAGAATAGTTGTAAGAGGAATCAACATGTAATAATATTTATTTTTCGTAGTGTATGCAAAGGCGGAAATACAAAAGAAAGTATTCATAAGCCTGGAACACATGAGGAGATAAGATGGCGAAATTATTGACAGCGAAGACGGAGATTATAAAGATGGGAACCAAAAAGCTTGTCAGAGCTCATCGTAAATGTAACATAACAAATCTCTTCATCGTCTTTTCTTCTTTTTATTGTAGAGAGTTCCATAGTATGACCTGGGAAATTACTTGAGCCTGTACACATGACATAACATCTTTCTTTTGCTTCTCCCACTTGCGTTTCCTCATAACAACTCCAACAAAAGTTGCTTACTGTAAGCCGTAAGTCTTTTGCTGACACATTTGTCTCCTAGGCAGTGCTCTTCACTTCGCTAAACACATGTGTCCCTAATTCTACGATTGTGTCAGTTTTGTCGCAGTCTAGAATCATAAAACGTCATTCCAGAAACCATTTCAACAATAAGTCGCAGAATTATCTTAACTTCAAAAAGCTATCTAGTAATTACAAACTATATGACATTAGTATTATGAAATAGTTATATTAAGTACCTAGTTAGCCTAATAAAATGTGTCGTGGGAGTAAGGTAACCGATCATTTAGTTATTATTCCCAAAACTCCATCTGGTAATTGACAACTTTTTATTCTTCTATTCCAGGAATAAGTGCTTGCCTATAGCTTTTGCAAAACACTATCATTAAACGAAGAAATAGGAGATTTGCTCCAGATTCCAGATATAATTACTCCCTATGCTTACTGAGAATGAAGTAAATCCAGGCATCATGTACAGGTATCATGAACAGGTACCCTAACTATACTTTACGCAATACTATATGTGATTTTTGGTAAATCGGATCCTTTAGTCTATTTTTGATGATGATCTCAACGTTTACATCGGAATTGTATGGCTTTCTGTACCGATAACTAAAAATAGTCAGTCGTTGGATTTACTCAGCATTGTGAGTAACATGAATCTTTCCAGGAAAATACTGATTGATGATTTAGTCCAAGAACGTTCTGAGTAACATATCATCCGGAGATAGTAGAAAAGAGGGAGATAATAAATATAATTACCTAGTAAAGTAAGATGGTAACAGAAACTTTCTTTTTCTTTTCACCTATGATTACAGTCATACGGGAGAAATTAATTTCTCTGGGCATTTCCTCTTTCATGTTTATTATCTTTTGTATCTTAATTTCCTCTTTATTTGCCCATTGAAATTACACCGTTATTGAAGTAGATATTCATTACTTTGTAGTACAACATCTATTATGTCCTGTACATCTTTTCGTCTTCTGCGACAATTTAGTAGTCCTTTAGTAAACCTGATTAACAATGTAAACGTATGACGTATTTAGATTCATCTGGGGAGAAACCAGGAAGAGAAAAATTACTTTAAGGGGATTGTTGAGCCAGACTTATTAATAAAATAAAAAATAAAGAGAGCAGGACTTTTATACAGAACAAAAAGAAACTGTACCATAAAATTTTACGATGTTGTACCAGAAGTACCTGTTTATCTGCAAAAACATAGAAACACTTTATAGCTACTACTGCCTTTGTGCGTTGACATTAAAACCCCACTCAAAGGAAAGTAGGAGATCTTCAGCTTGCTTGTTTATAATACCTTGAAATGATTTTTCGAGAGTCAGATACTCACTTAATTACGTTTGCCAAATCATATTATCCTTTCTTGACAATTTTAAAACTTCCTTCGTTTTATTGTTGGATTTGCTGTACAATGTACGGTGGGTATAAATTTACATCCTGTTACGCATAAGTTACGAAATAAAAGATTTTCTCTTCCTGACTAAAAGGAGTTTTAAGGACCGAGAACGCTTCTTTCGTCAATGATATTCTTTGCCTTTAACTGAACTGTATTATTTATCTGAAAATTTCGTAAGCTCGGCTATTGGGATGTCTCTATGCAGTTATTCAAAGATCTCTGAATACTTTCAAGAATGGTTTATGCCTACAGGGCGCCAACCAACATCTACGCACGAACACAAAGGTACGTACACTTTTCATATTTATCCACCCACTAAAAATATTTTAATAATATAGCTATCATCAATCAATATATATAATCGTGATTGTTGTTCCCAACTATGTTCCATGGTTGTAGCCGAAATACGATATGCGCAAGCGTGTATATATTTCATAATATACTAACAATATTATGATGGGGTTGCATTGCAACTTTTTGCATATACAAAATCAGCCAATACTTGCTGGATGCCAACCTTTCAAAAGTGATCCTTAGTGCTGGTGGCCTATTAATATTATATATGTATTTGTAAAGATTCGAGTTTATAGCTTAAGTATATAAGAGTATACAGTATGTATTCCTAGAGTACAGAAACTCTTTTTAATATGGTATCTCGTCCGTTATGCCATATATTTACTAAGTAGGTACTTTTGTAAAGACGGGTTGAAGTGGGTTGTACTCTGAACAAAGGGAAAAGAGCCTTTGAAAACTTTGTGGAGGTTGCCTGGTATGACAAGAAAATAAATGAACATTAGCAAGCTCAAGCGTGTCTGGCCGTATATTTGTAATATCATACTATGTCGTATTTAGTATGAATTTCATAAAATCTGCTTCGAAATCCAACTCTTTTAGGTCATTATTAGTTTAGAATCAAGTTTGTTAGATATATCTTTCATTAACTTTTCTATTGTAGCATTATACCGAGTGGAGACATAATGGAGAGATAGGAAGTATGAAATTGCTACCATTCATTTACCTTAACTGAGAGTTTACTCGCCCACGCCACACATTTACAGATATATAGAAATACTTAATGCCTACGACATTTTAACTTGGCAACCTGCAAGCTCTATGGATATGTTCTACACTGACATTCTAAAGACTAAATCTACCATAGCCGCTCTTTAACCACTAAAATCTCTGGAATCTTATTGATCAGCTATGAAACTCAAAGTTAAGCAGCTTTCGCATTTTCACTACTTAAAAAATTATTATATTGCAAGAGAAAGGACGGCGGATTACTTTCCAAAGGATAAAGTTTATTTTAATATCAAATCGTCCCTCTACTAACTGTAAACATTTATGAGTAGACATTTCCCTTCAATCGATCATAGTTTTCAAAGGATGGTGGTGGAAATTATATTCTCGTAGATATTTCACTGCATATATCTTGGTTTTCGTCTATTCAGTCTCTTTTCAATTTATCTATTAATTTTTACTTCTATGCATCTTTTGTACTTACCTTAGCGACAAACACTCCTATGAGAGCAGTAGCCAACTCCGGTGCCGACGACCCTGCAGCCATGAAAGTAGCACCGGCAACATCTGGGCTGATTTTCAACACTGTCATAAAATACAATTGAAATTATTTTTACAACAATTATTATAGCTTTAAAAGTATTCGCAATACCAATAATTCGCATTGCAAACAAAGGAATTCGCAACAAAATATCAAACTTGCTCTCATTTAAGTACTATTTATTATTTGCCATTGATGGACTAACATAATATTTGATCGTTTATTAGCCCTCATCTTTATTTTTAAAATTCTGTAAATCTTTCATACGATCGATAGCATATTCTTTGGAAAACGGAAAAATATCAAATAAAAATTGGTATAGTACAATGGACAATGAGGAAAAATCTTGGAGAATATTTCCAGAAAAGTAGTTATCATATACAGATAGTTAAGTACGGAGATACTTTAAAAGTCTTACTTTCACATAAAAGATCCAGCGAAGGGACAAAGAATTCATCGCAGACAATTGCCAATGCCAAGAATGTGTAGGCGGTGGCAAGAATATAGAAGAGGAATCCCCCATTTCTGCGTATGTTCTGGTCCATCCATGGCCTAGGAAATTGTTCTATCGCTGGCTTGATGCACGGACCGGGAAATGGGCCTAAAATAAGTAAAGAAATGGACGAAACAATCTTATGAATAGTAAATAGCTTTAAGGAGTTGATTAGAAAATAAAAAAGGTAACCATCAGTGGTGGTTATGTTTTGATGATGTGGCGACTCCGAGGTAGACCCACTTTCTATGTCTGGCTCAATGGTTGTCACATGATGATTAGGCACGGTGTTGGTGTCCGTACTTCTCGAATGACTGCTCTCAGTGACATCTGGATAACTATTAACAATATCTTCCTGGGTAGATGGACCAAAACTGGAGCGACTGGTCGGTTCGTGCTCTGTCACACGGTGACTTTTGAGAAAATCTTTATCAGAATTTTTCAAGCGCGGCCCAGTCAACGGAGAGTCAATGCTCATAGGATGACTTCTTCTCGAACGACCATTTTCTGGCTCTTGTTCAGCTGGAGAGAGTGGGCCACCTTTGCTGGACCGGAAACTGGAAACGGCGAGAAAAATTGCGACAAGGATAAAAAATGACGGCGTCGCTCTCCTCTTCCGAACTTTCACTTTGCAATTTGTATTGGGATTCTTCATTGAGGATGCTATTGATTCCGGAGTTGCCCCCATCCTCTTCTGAGTCACGGAAAGTTTATTTTATTTAAAGAAAGTTCGGGAATCCCCAACAAGCACCGGAAAGTAGGAAACCCAGAAAGTGTGTTGTTCCGATTGTTACGGGTTAAGACACAAATAAGTAATCAGCAGCAATGGAACAGTAAAAATAGAACAGCCGCGTCGCATGACCCGAGTCCATCAATAGGCACGTTTTTGTAAGCAATGTTGTCCGAGAAAGGATTTAATTGAGTCGTTATTCCAAAAACAAACATCCAAGTCAAATGTTGACCAACAACGGAAAAAATTTAATGAATCAATACATTTGTAAGTGTGGAGAATCACGGTTTGTTTTTGTTGTGCGAGATTAAGTTTAATTGCGTTGAACGGTGGAAACAGATAATTTATTCATGGCACAAAATGGAATGCATTGGTGTCGAGTATAGATCATTTTTTTTCCATTTTCATACACGAAGAACGGAAATGCAGATAATTGTGTCAATGTTGAAATATGTAGCGATGGAAATGGAGTCGGCCGAGTAAGAATGTCGAAGAATTACCACCGAACATGAAAACAAAAAATACACTCAGTTAGATTACAGAAAATGGAACCAACCGAAACGCTAGATGTTTATTTTTGCTTATAGTTAGTACATAGAGTACAATGTTTATAGAAGGTTTACTTTAATCCCTAACTAGAATTTTTCGTGAAAATTGCTGCTCACTCTCACTTCCTTAATGAACCCGTTACTGTTGTTCCCCGAGTCAGTAAGTCAAGTCAAGCTACTACCTAAATACACAGTAGTAGTATTATCTGTAGTAGTAGTAGTAATAGGAACTACTTTTGCTTCACATTACCCAATATGTTACTCCATGCTACTGAGCTGGAATGGATGGATTGAACTACTATTGCAGAAGCTAAATGCACTTTTGGGCAAAACCCCTTGTACTGAATAGACACGCAATTATTTTTGGATGAATAAGAAAAATTACATTTTTTATATCCAGGTGTACCTAAATACCTAAAGAGGTAGCTACCTAAATAGGTTGAAGGCCGGTCTCATTCACAACTCGTAGATATAATTTTTATTCGACTACACTTCGTATTGATTTACTTACAAATAATGCGACAGACGAACCAAAAATACTATCAAAATCGATTACCTACACACCGTTTTTAAAATATTCAGAAATCGAACGTGGCTTGTTATCCAGAACTTTCGAGTCTATAGCATGCAGAATAAAATAAATTGTGTTGATTCGCTTTAAAGCATGGAAATGGACTGCAGTTCGGAGATAAGGAGAACCCAAAGAGAATAAATAGAAGGAGCAATAACCATATTATTCAAGAAGTAAGTTCTGGATGAGGAGCTTGACTTGAAAATGATTGTCTAGACATTATTATTTAATATGCTGTATGACTAATGAGGAAATGAGTCAGCAAAGATGCAGATATTGATTACGATGCATTCACGTGCAGATGAGTTTAACGTTAGTTCTGAGATGGAAAACTGTGACCTTGGCTATAAAAACCTATAAACCTTCTTTAGATATTAGATGAGAAGTGTCAAGAATTTATATCATATTTCACTCATATATTCTCGAATAATATTATCCAATAGGGTTGCGATTAGTACTTTAACCATCATATGTTGTAAATAAGTAAGTTCATAAATCTAACGAAATATCCCAGTCATTGTCATGATAATACTCAAATAATTAGCTACGCTGAATTTCCCCTGCATTTTTTCTAGCATACTATAATCGTATTTTGTAAAATATGGGGAGGAACTTGTGAGAATACCGATTGCGGAGGAAGAGTAATAACACGGGATTAGAGTAGGAAAGTTTTCTTTTGGACAAGACAGAAGGTAGAGTTTTGTCCTCAATTTTCTTTTGTATTTGAGAGAAAATAGCCAAAGAGTGTGTAAAGCTATATATCATGATTGAAGCTTAAACTTGAAGAAAAATGAATGGCTGCTGGAGTTTATGCATTGGAACGTTTACTATTTGGCAGGGTGCTATTAGCTATTGGGAAGGAGTAGGATAGAACGGTTGGACTGAATAAGCAATTGAATGGCTGGACAAAGATAGTCTGGATAGGTAACGTGCATAGCTAGGTTTTCTTGGTAGGAACCCACGCACCTAAGTATGACTATTTACTCCTCACGTGGAGATGTACCTCAGGGAGCTACCTACGGACCGGAGCCATTCATGCAAGACAGCAGAAGGCAGGCGGGTAGACGATGCGGTGACTTGATTTCTGAGTCAGAAGACGGGGAAGTGCTGGAGTGCAGGCCGTAATAAAAATAAAAGGCAAATCATGAGTAATGTGAAGCTGACTTGATCGATTCACCCGGTGTAACTCTCCACTCTCCACCATTTATTATTATTGAGCTATTTTTTCTCCACTCTCTCCATTCCTCATTAGTTATTCTTTCCTTGTTCCACATTACCACTTCAACTATTGCTTTCTCTTCAGAGACATTCGTTTCCCGTCCTGAAAATGTAACCTTAAGAACTCCAAGTCACATACAGGACTGGATACTCTGCAACGTCCACCGTACCTACTCTCATCTCCCATATTACACCTCTCCTTGTCTTTTTCTATTTCAACACTTTGTTTAAATACAGCACAAGCAATTCTAAGCACTTCTCAATTCAGTTTTAAACCAACTCAACCTTTTCCACTTGACAGCACACAAACTTCCTGCGATCATTAGAATAATTACTAACTGATTGCCTGCTAATACTTGGTAGAACCTCCATAATATTTAACCATTTATTTTTTCACGAAAAACTAATTTAAAAAAATTGCACGAACTTATAGTTAAATAAGAAGTGAATTCCAAATAGTAATTTCCTTAAGAAGTGAATTATTAAATGCGGAATGAAACAGAAGGCAGTTTAAAAAAATCTATGCAAACTTAGATACCTAGTTTATTATATCCTAACGGATAGCTGAAGTTTTCATATGCATTTATTTATTGTATGAAAAGGGTAGTTCGTAGTTTCGCAATTGCATTTATCCACAACCGGATTGACATAATATTTCCTTTTCTGCATATGCAATGTAAATCCTAATCCTTAAAGAAGGATGCATCTTTACTGCGCCTATACAGAAAGTAAAGACACGTACGTTTTCGTTAATGAGATTTGAATTATTGAAAAGAATACGATGTGAAACTATTATATCTGCAACTTTGCAAAGTCTGGCTCCTCGAAATGAATCTACTTATTCTTTCCATTTACCGATCTTTCGCATCAGTACTTACATCACGGAACGATACGTAACAAAACGCTACGAACTGCGGAAATTCTCATGATTTGCTTGACTACAACTAAAACTACTAGAGAGTATCCAGCTCTGCTGCTTTACTGCCGACTTCTGGATATTCTCATTCATCTCACCGGTACTTACTCGGTTATTCGTTTTTAACATCAACTTTCAATTTATTTTATATTTATTTTTCACGGCAGAGTGAGCACAAATAAAGCCCATGAGACCTTTTAGGTTTCTTTTATTGGCATTAAAATTGAAAGATGATGTACACCGAAATGTACAACGTGAGATCACTAAATCTTTTTTCCGATTTAAAAACAGCGATCTTAAATTCCAACCCTTTTGCAAAGAAATAGAACGGAAATGGTTCTGAAGTTTAAATTCACAGAAAGTAGTAAAGTAGTGTTTGTCTGGCCCACAGACTCGAATTGCAATTATAGATACAGAAGCGTGTAAATGGCTTGTCTTACTCTAACTAAATTAGTTTTGTTAAAATGTAAAGGTCACTGAATTTCTACTTACCTCCTTACCTTTTAGTATTCAATTTGAATTAAAAAATAATTTTAATCTCTACGAACAAACTTTCTATGCACCATTAATTATTCCACGAACCACAGATACGAAGATAACACAGTAAAACAACCTAACAAGTTTATGTTTAGTTAATTAACATTCTATTGTATTGTATAGTCACATAAATGGTAAGTGTAACTATAATTATCATTGTAAACTAAAGTACACTGACACCTGTATTGAATCCATGATTATATTATACAGTTATTGTCTGTAGATCACCTGTTACATAATGAAAATAAGGCCACCATAATAAACACAAAACACAATCAAGCCACTTTTATTCGCAAGCAAAATGTTTCAGTTGCATATGAATGGATTCCATAACTTTTTGACAGGTTTCATCGTTCAATACATATTCCAATGTTTGAAACTGTTCCCTGTCATTGTGACCCATATGCTTTCCATGTATTTAGATTGTACACCTAACCTGCTTAACCTCTCTGAGTATTTCAAATAATGAGTCTCAAAGGCATGAAATCAACCAAACACACAAAAGAATATTCTGGCAAAATAAATTCACATAACATTTTTTGAGTCAGCAAAAGCTGCACCGTAGTTCACAATATTTTGGTGACAGTTTCTAGATTTGATTGGAGAAAATCATAACGTTTCAATTTAAGCTAAACAATATTTTCTCTGTACTGGTGGTTACGTGTAATTTAAATATTGTCAATTTCTTACATAAAAGTACTAATAGACTGTGAATGACCTAATATCCAACACAAGGGTGCCCATGTTATACAATACAGTAGTCTATAATTATGTGCCGCCACATTTCGCATGGCCCACTAAACACGACTATTGCACTTAAAAGGCCAAATGTTACTGGCGATGTGACCACAATGCACAGGCAGAGTATAAAGTCGGCATGCCGTAAACTGTTTTTTGTGTGCGGCATGCCGTAAATGCCTTAAATGCCTTAAATGCCGTAAACTAACCAAGGACACCGTTTTTAGCAGGTAAGGAAATGGCATGGTAGTAGTTTACGGCATTTACGGCACACTCGATACTCTGGCACAGGGTTCTGTTTTTACTATTGGGTTTTCGCCCACAACTGCCCCATGATTTAATAAAAAGTTAAATCTATGACGATCACACGCTTTCAATTCATAAAATCATATTATTATTATACCCTTTTCGTGCGAAGCCGTTTTAAAGCTAACTATTTTAGTATCCTTTTTAGCAAACCACAAATTAATATGATTAAAGCTAAATCCCAGTGCAAGAGCCAGACGAAGGAAACCCCTATCATTTGTGTTGCGGTTATTGCCAAGCCAAATTTGTGAATTGGATATCATTAGCGTGCGTGGTGAATAAAAAAGTATTAGTTAGCACAATAGTATCCAGAGCCATGTCATGTGTTTGTGCTAAACTTGGTAGCGAGAAAATTTATTCCGTGCAGTGCATATCATAGCGTGCACTTCCTAACCTGTGCTTACACTGTTACACTAACCCCTTTTGAAAATAGCTCTATGTAAATTGGAATTAGCATGACAAAATTGACGTTTTTGCACGTACACGTGACTTGAAGTAGCCAATCCATACATGTGCAAATAAAACTTAAGCTATATATACTAAGTATATATACCTACACAATTATTGTTTATTTCCAGTTATTGTTTGCTATGCATTCACAATTAAATTAGTAGAATTATTATCCCGTCAAATACATAATACCAAAACTTGGTGAATAGATTTGTAAAAATAATGTATAATGCAAATTGTGCAAAGGCATGTTATTCAATACATGCATTTTTATGACATCGTGCCGTCGTACTAATATTTACTTTGACAGTGGGGTAATAAAAGTATGAACACCAATATATTTGTATGGAATTTTGTTGTTGGAGTTTAGAAAATACTACATTTACATGTTTAGTCTAGTCTCTGTGTAATTGTTTATGATTCTTTTGCTATCATTTTTCTAAACCGATATTTATCAGTACTATCAGAATGGAAATGAACTTTAATATACATAGCTACTTAGCTTTATATAAGTTCATTTCCATTCTGTTTAGAATCTCAACTTAACCATGGATCCACAACTAACGAACGAGCTTTCTAACAACCAATTTGGACAAATCTCAGATTAAAGTATGTAAATCCAATTACTCTCAATCAGTGATTTTCTAATGGTATATTGAAAGATATATGCTTTACGTTTTGCAAAGTTTAGATTATAATGAATAACTTATATAATATACCATGTACAAATGCATGTAAAAAAGTTGCGGAGATACAGATTAGAAACACAAAGTATTCGTAAAAGTATGTTATGTAATGTTTTATTATCGTTTTAATAATGTTCCTGAACTTTTTTTGTTTCACACACACACAGACAGGCAGACCGACAGGTTGGGCATTCCCATAAAGCTGCTCCGCAACTTAATAACAGTGCAGCAAACTAAATTCCATAATATTATTAATATATTCGATAGAACTAAATGTGGTGAAAAAAATTCATTTTGTCATGTGAAAGGAATTTTTGCGTCGGCGGTGATGCAAGAACCAATAAAAGGGAGTACCTACACAACACCGGGCTTTAAAAAAATTCATTTTGTCTAGCATAAGGGCCATTAAAGGTGTACCTAAGCAAAGCAATTTTTCTTCAAACAAAAAGAAGCAAATAAAAGTTGATATCTGCCTTTTATAAGATAAGATGATAACTACTTAGTATTTAAAAGCTTTGCTATTTTAATTAGGTATGCATGTATCTATGGTTGGCGTGCCTAAAATGTGCAGGCGCAGGAGGCTATCTATCTACATAATAATAAAATATTATATTGCTACGCCGCAGCCCGATACCACACGGTAAATATTTATTCCTGATATTTAACAAAAGTAACATGTAATGTGTAATATATTCATAAGATATGAAATCTCAGTAGCATTGTTTACTAAATGAAAGACCCTTCCTATACTATTGTATCTTTGAAAACCCAATAAAAATGGTCTGGGCATTTGAAACCTTTCTGCAATAATAGCCGACTCCATATTCCCCACCCTACGTGTAAATTAATATTTGCTGAGCACTAGGCATTGGCAACTGTGCATGTACAACTGTATAGTATGAACTTTTAGCTTTAGAGTCTACTCAACCGTTAATGTGAATAAATGTTCTCTCATCATGCATTTTGGTATAGAAATAGTAAATCATGTGCCGAGAGTATTTATAGGGCATACAGTATGAAATATGAAACAGACATAAAGTTCCTCTACTAAATTTCACGCTAAAATTGTATTTATCAAGCATATCCATTATACAAAGTACGCATTACATTTACATACAGCGTGTTCGGTGTTTCATAAGTATCATATATTAGAAATGAATTAATGCTTGCTTATTCCATCATGTCATGAGTCATGATTTCATGGCATAATTTAATTTGGCGTTGCTGCAGCTACCTTAGTTTAATAATAGTTAGCACATGTCATTTTGCCTAATGTCATAATACGATGAAACGAAATGGTTAAAGAGAATCATAATGTAATTATCCACATATTAAATTTTAAAAGGCAGAGATGTGGAGCGTGACAGCAGTACTTGTCCCTCTGTAGTTGACTCTTCCCATCATTTCTGTCCTAATAATATACTCCCGTGTACTTATTATGTCGTTCGCACTCGCAGCAGGTTTGAACGCAAACGTGAACAAATAATATTAATTTACTGTAGGAGTGTATAGGAGTTACGAATACGAAGACGAAACTCATGTACCTACTGAATGCCAGTTTATGTCTCGTGTATATTAACCAAACAAATGTACCTGTCGTTCTCATTTTACCCTTTGTCGGTAAAACGACGTATAAACAGAATCCATTACATGCCACTAACTATTAACGTCATTAATAGTAAATTACAACTCTACTAATTGATAATGTATAATGTTTTGCTACCTCCTGCTTCATTACTGCCGACCTTTCTAGTCTGACAGTTTATTTAATAACCATATTGAGTGGCCTGACGTTGGTATGTCACTTTTAAATGTAAGTTGTAGTGGGTACTGATACTTTTATTGCATCTAAACAATAGCAGTCATTTTGTCGTATAAGAGTATCCATATAATATTGTTTCAGTACCGATGAAAATAAATTATTTAGTGTCAATATTACATTTTGACAAAATCTACCCTCGTTTAATTTTCAACATTTTAATTAAGGTGTAGGCAAAATGTGGCTATGAGTTTCAACACAAATCGGCGTTTTAGAACAAACCCAGTTTCAATATAAATCGTAAGAAAAACAAAATAAAACTCACAATTTTTTTATTACTTGTGCACGGCGAAACTGGATCTTAGTTTTCGACTACGGTCAATGTCAATATTAATATCAATCACTAATTACACAAAAATGATTAGAATGACAAAATTGTTTCAGTCAGTATAAACTTGCATTTGATGTAATATTATATGCACGTACTAAGCATTCAACTAAATAGCTTTATTCAGTAGGTACTCAACATATCAGTCCTATTTTCGCATTGAAGATTGTGAAACTTATTTCAGTGTAAAGATGGTTTTGCTATTGGGTAATACGTATTGCCAATTCCACTTACCATCATTTATATCATAACTCTCACATTTTCTATTGTCCTCGAATGCTTTAGGTATACCATAATAATCACGGTCATTATGAAAATTGAGTTTCTAATGGATGCTTGACTCTCTCTTGTGTTTTACGATTTTTACTACAACTATTAGGTGCTCTAAAAATGCATTTTCATTGACGCTTGAGGCGGATAACACAAACATGGAAAATATTAACCCCCTGACTTCTAAAGCCTGGGGTCAAAACATTCCTACAAAAGGGGCAAAAATGTACCAGATATTTTTTTGAGTAAAATATTTTTAATTTTACCAACCATGATTTCGTAGTTTCGTTATGAGATAAATATAAGAAATATGTAATACAAACGCATTTTCCCCATTTTAAGGTATATAATTGATCCCGTGGCTATCACAATAGCCCCGTGACCAAGAAAATTAGCTTTACAATGCAAATTATTTCGTCACGTGCGTATATTTCGCAATTCAATTGAGTAGGTACTAAAATGATTCGCCATTCAGTACCTGCGAGTAGTATTATTTTACATTCGTGTGTACTGCGGAAATGTCTCGTTCTTTGCTTTTTAGTTTTAGTAAATCGTAGGATGATATACCAAACCAACACCAAGTAAGGGCAACTAAGATTTATATATGCAGAAGGAATTATAGCAAAATCAAGAAACCTCATAGGTATATGTGTATAGTAAGTAGAAGTTTTCTTGCAGTCGCAGTTTAAAAAAGCTTTCAAATCAGCAATCAAAGCGAAAGTCAAGACACAAGAAGACAAACTTTTGTCAACTTAGTAATCAGAGGGTTAATTAGTTTTAGTGCGTATATACAAATTTTGTTACTTTTTCACTTTTTCAGAAATCTTATAGATATAAATTATGTACTATGTAATATGTGTGCGAAAATATAAATTCTTCTATTTATGTTGGTCAACACAAAACAAATTATGCGATTTTGCTAGAATAACACAACTAGAAAGTTAGAAAACTCTCATTTTAGTTGTGGCTCCACCGAGACAAAGTAACCTTTAATACGAAATTGAACCATCGGACTATACTCGCGTACGAAAAAATATGGCAATTTCTATTGCTTCTGATATGATATATACTAAGGTAACTTCTGGTCTTCAATCTGCCCATCGATCTTCTGAATTTTCAATTATCAGCCAAATAAATATAAGGGTGATATGAATTTTATGAGACATTTTGAAAGGTTTTGTCTGTGCAATAAAAAGGTTAGTCGTCCCATGTGCAATTTATGTCTGAAAGCAGAGGTTTGTGGGTTCTATACAGATGTGGTCTGGTGTAATGTATGTTATCATAATCTACTTCGTATTTAGTGACACATCAGCCCTTCACATAAAATATCTGAACTTGCGTACAAAACTTGCGACGTATTTAAATAATAGACATTTTCAGTTTGAATACTTCCATCAACTAGCATTATTAACATAGCTGGCTCAACAACAAATCCGTCTGGTGGAGAAGATTTTCCACTTTTAGTTTCATTTCCTAAAGAAAGCCGTTGATAGGTTCACCGAGTAATCCAAAATGTCAAGTTCAAACATTTCAAAAATCCGCATGCAATATACTTATCTGCGATGTTTCTGTCTCCGTAATACTCTGCAAATAATTATTGTAACGTTCTACAATTTGGTTTGTGGTTATAGGTTCAATCGAGAATGAGATAGCAAAGATTAAATTTACGATAAAGCCAGCAACCGCATCACAAATGGACGGACTTCTAAACTTCTAAGTTCTAACTGACTTGGGTATTTACATATGAAATAGATTTAACCTAGCACAACAGTGTGCTAGAGAGAGGTGTTGAAATTTGTAAAACTATAGCGCTTGCGTACTGGCATTGGTTCTAAACATGAGTGGAGAGTTTTGGAACGCTTATTAGATAGATATTGATTGTTAACAACTATTAGAGCTTCCAGTGCTGTTATTGAATTTCGAAAAATGCTAATTCCTAACACAGAGTGGAGTTTACTGTTTTATGTATAATTATCCAGGCGCTTGCGCTTTGCAACAAAAAGCCGCATCGTCCATGGCATAGAACATAGTTAGTTACATGGAACATATGAATAAACATCCTTATTTATATGATGATAAAAGAAAACTGGCGTTATTTAGTCCACGTTCGCTGTAATTTACTTTCATTCATGTGTCTCCTGTATATTAAACATGTAAATTGACGTTAGTGTAATTATAGGTGCTTTAATATGTAATAATTATGTCAGTTTCCTAGTACAAATTGAATTTGAATAGCGCTAATTTGCTAAAGTTGGAATTATGGAAATACATCTAAGTATTACTGCAGAAATGCATATGCTACATAAAATCATGTCGTATAAAGTAATTGGAAGATCTGGACATATTTTTGGAGTAGGAATAAGAAACCCTTTTCATTTCTTTACATCGGCAAATATAATCAAAACCTTTTAATCTACAGCGATTTTGACTGCTTTGAATATAATATTATGATAGTGGCTGGTTACGGGTGGTATCGAATATCGTCTACATTGTCAATGTGAATATAGATTTTATAGCATGTTGTACTTAAATATGCATTAGATACAAACATCAATTTCAGTAACTATTTCAAATGCATGCATGAACAATGAAAAGTAAACAGAAGTATCATAGCTGGGTAAAACAAGCACATTAATAGACCAAAGCAAATATTTGTTGAAAATATAAGTGCATCTCAGCAATTTTAAAAGACTTTCCTTATGGATCGTCGGACAGATACGCAGAATTTTATGAAGTATGAAATACAAGTCTAAGGTAGCAGCTCTCGTGATCCAGTAGTTTGCAATCCATTTTAATTCCCTAGTAACACTATGTCCTCAATTATTTTGGTCAAGAAACCGGCCAAACTCTGAAATATCATTTTTCTCAACTATTTATGCACTTGCATAGAAGATGCTACATTTCGTAGAATATCCACTACAAGGGATACCCACTTTCCGCTACAGAATGGAAATGTTGATTGAGACGTGCTTTACACTCGCTTCAACAAGCTATTCGCTTACTTTTAAAAACACATCATTTATCTTTAACCAAAGCAATACCCATCAAACCAATCGTTTAATTAAAGTTGAGTCTGATCATATTAATATGAATATACATAGGTTACAGAAGAAATGAAGTATCTAAATATGCTGTCTCGAAAAAATAAATCTGATATTCTGATCTTTGATGGTTTCGAATTTAGCAAAATCGCGATTTCATTATGGCAAAATCAAAACAGACTATAATCACTCGATAAAAATATTACTGATGTGCATGAGTTGAGTTGGCCTTAATAATCTGCTAATCTATAGCGAAACAAAATTTATTGAAACCATACTAATTATTAATTTGGATATAAATTAAGATTAGTATTATAGAAATCAGTAGCTACTTTAAATATCCAAGAGTGTGTATATGAATAATGGTTATTAAAACCCAATTAATTGAACAATGTGTTTACCAGCGCCATTTATTGATCATCAACTGTCATCATACAGCCATAAATTGTCGGCTTTCTCCTAAATGCTGTAAAGGTTTCTTGATTTCTGGGCTTTATTATAGTAGAGATGTATAAGCTTATTGGCATAGATGCCCAACTTTACTACTGCTATTATGCTGTAAAATGCTCCAACAGTAGGATATAAAATGCAATGAATTGATAACAGTGGGTTGTAGAGAATAACTGAAAGATGACTACAGGATCTCCAATTGCGGATTACTGAGAACTAATAAAGAACTACTATTTACACAAGTATTAAGTTTTGAATTTGGTTTGTTTGATCATTCGTTTATTACTTTTTCAGCTTTGTCATATTAGCACTAAAGTCAACATGACATATTATTATACGAAATCGTTGGTTACTTCCTAAGTAATATTTGTTTGAGTTGCAAAATGGCATATTACAGATAATAGTAGTACAAACAATCCATCAGTGAGTGCCTATGGAACCTACATATTTAGACAGACGGGCAACAGTTATTTCTTATGTAAAGTGAGTAGGAGTGGATTTGATATGAAATGATTGCGTGTGTAATAAATGTATTTAAATGCTTTTGTTGTGTAGTCAGTGTATACAGCTAGGAGCGTTGAATATTGTGGAAGTGAAACAAAAGGAGAGATGAAATCCAATAAACGGAAAATAGTGACTTACTCCGTACAAAGACAGGCAACTAAGCTCTGCTGGGTTTTGGTGAGCTCAAGTGAGACTGCGAGATCACATTTCTCAAATTCTATTTTTGTCGGAAACAGAAAGTGAGGCAGACAATGTAGGGAAAACGAGTGAAATGTACACTTGCGTAAAAAAGGCAAGTCAGAAACTACTGTGACGCTACAATTGAGTTAAAATGTCTCTACTTCACTTTACTACTGCCATGTAGCTGCCCTCCACAATTTCGCTCCCTACATTTGTCCCCTCCTCCACAATTTCCCCAAGTTTATGGACTTTTCTCATAGGAAAGGTGAAACAAGTTTAGATTTAGAAAGTTGGAGACACCACAAATAAATATTCAAAATCAAGTCCCCTCAAAATTGAGGTAACGCTGATTTTATTTTTGAAACTGCAACGAAATTGTCAGAATTTGATTTTTGTAGGGGAAATTATAGCGATGATTGTCTAAGGAAGTTTTAATTTTGCTTTTTGAAAGAAAATTCTGAAGAGTAATTTAGAGGGATGTTGCAGGGGATGGGGCAAATCTAGTATTATGCAAGACAAATAAATGTTGGTAGAGTAGGCTTTTCTGGTGCTCAAAATGGGAATTGAGTTGAGCGATCTCTGATTCTGATTCCCAAGCAGATTCAAAGTAATTTGTTGTCTGTTGAGACTTGCAAATTCGATTTATGGTGTACAATCTGGGTGAAAGAGCCTTTGTAGTGCTTTTCTGTTTCTGGCTTGCTTGCACAAAGCTACACAACCAAATAACCGCAATCAACTTCTTTTCTTTCAATGAAACCTGACAGAGATTTTTGATTTGACAGCAATTTAGGAGAATGTTACAGATCTAGAGATAGAAAGGTTCTACTTTCATTGGGAGTTTAAAGGTTTCCTTATTCGAGTTGTGTATTAAATTTATATCGCCGGTTGCGAAAAGATTTCTGTTCTTCTGCTGATACAAATGGAACATGTAGTTGAGAATCTTACATGTGGAACTACAAGGTTTTCTCAATAGTTTCCAGGAAAATGTCTCTTATTTTTGATAATCACGACTACGACGCACACTCTGCTAAAGATCCTGGAAGTAGAAGACACATACACATTATAGATATCTTCCTGCTAAAGAATGAAAACTTTATTACAAAGCCATTTGTCTTGCCCAAGTAATATTGACATCGAATCAACTGATTGTATTGTCGGTTTCCTCTTTTATCGCAGTGCTTCTATGTAATAAATTCTGTGGAGAAATTGAAAGCCCTATCAAGACCTACCCACATTAGTTCTCATATGACCTGCTGTAGGTATCTACTCAGATAATATACAGGTATATGCAGCAGGCTTTTCATTTATCACCGATAGGACCCTCCGAATATCATATCCCATATCATTAGGATACAAACCGCCTACCCATTGGAGGATCTTACATTTACAAAGATTCCACTTATGCACGGCTTCAACTTTCGTTCAAACATAAAAGTAGACTACAATTATGTTAGCAGCTATGGCTTCACCTATTTACCTCCATCCTACTCTGTGCAATTGGAAATGCCAAGACTTTTTTCATATTTACTGATGGGTTTCCGTCAAATTTTCCATTACATAAAGCAGGATCAAAGTACGAGCAAATAACTCAGGCTTTCACTAGACATGGGGCAAATTTGCAGGGTAGATTCCTCGTGCTGATTCTTGTTTTCAAAAAGTCATTCTCAAAAATTCCTGGGCTAGAAATGTTTTTTCAATGCAAAGAGCCAAGTAACGAAAAAACCATTTATTCCATTTCATGTCGCTTGAGGTACGATACCAAAAAATATAATGTAAATGCATTTGAATGTGTCTGAAAATATTATTCACTCTGTTCGAACTATCTTTTTTGCATTTTCATTACAGTAAATGTTTTAAGACGAAGGAAAATGTATTCTAAAGAATTTGATGTTTCTTTAAATCAATCCAATATAAATAATTTGCACTCACAAGTGGTTCTATTGCAAACTACAAAATGTCTACACTTTTTAAACACTTTCTTTTATGTGGGTGCATTCATACATTATGCAGCATCGTTAAACTACTTACATTGCATGCATGTCTTTTTGCAGACAGGAATGAATTCCTTTTTGTCTATTCCTAAACAACGAAGACTATGCCCTTCACATTTTTAGCAATACAAACTTGGGCTGTGTCTTCCAAAACTCATTGTCAGACGTGAATAATGAAGTTGTATTTCTGGAGCAAGTCCAAAGGAACACTTTAGCTTTAGACTAACACATCTTTGTAGACCTCAATCTTTTTAGACCTCCGTTGTCAAATAGTAGTCTTTCAAACATATATTCTAATTATTTAGTGCTCACAAATACATATTATCAATTTTTGTAAGTTAATGGTAAAATGTTAATATATAATTGTATAATATGTATATCAATAATAGCCGCAAATCAATTACAGTATACAATACATTATACATGAATACTGAAATGAATTTTTTTTATTAACATGTAATAAATATATTTAAATATACCATTCAGTTTCAGTGAAGAACCTTATTGAATATAGGTAGAAATCGGAATAGTAAACCCCATAAGAGACTTTAATTCGGAAAATATTGTATTTCGAGAATAGTCAAATTTTTAGTGGGTCTGTAATGACTCGCACTCTTTTTTGTTTTATCATTTGCAGAAAGCAGGAGCCGAAGTATTCGTTGTGGAAAACGTCGCGCAGCCTCTTTTCATTTACAGAGGAAAGTCTACTGGGGACTTGTTTGAACAACATTGTATAGTGAGTTTTCACTCTGTTATTTATTACCTACAAAAGTAACTTTGGTAAATAGAGGAGAAAAGATAGGTAGGTACAAGGAATTGGTAGCATAGGTATGTAGGCGAACAATTGTCAAGGTAGGTAAAGTGGTGGTCTAGGTTTGTGATTGGGCAGGAAGGCGTTTTGAGAAATGTCATGGGAGAGTAAAAGTGTGTCGTAAGAAAAAATGTAGATTAAGGGCATAGAAAGATAGTAGTTTTAAAAAGTGTTGACAAAAACCAATAAGGTGTTGTGTGGAATGGCAATGCATTAAGTCTTATATGCCTGACGCTGACTTTGATGTGAAAGTGGGAGCGATATGTTAGTTACATGTGGCTGGATAGCCCTTTGCATAGATAGTGAGTACACAATAGTGGAGTTTATGATAGGTTATATTGTTACAATACTGTGTTTCTAACTCAATTCAGTTTAGCATAATTGCATTAGAGCTGGCTTGACTGCTAACTAAGCACGAAATTCACATTCCCTAGTAGTGTATGCCCTATAGTACGCATAGATACATAAATAGGCTAAAATAAGACGAGATAGTGTCTATTTAAAGATTCTTTTCTTTTTGGGTAGGCACTACTCCTCGGGTAATAAGTGTGTGTATGTGAAAGTATTAAGTTTTGGGCAATACGACACCATTTTCTGATTGCTCAGTCTGTGCAGCACTATAGAGAGCAATTTGTAATTTTAT
The DNA here is from genome assembly GCA_019776445.1 of Tomocerus maximus. NCBI lineage: Eukaryota > Metazoa > Arthropoda > Collembola > Entomobryomorpha > Tomoceridae > Tomocerus > Tomocerus maximus. The sequence goes on along the minus strand of JABASH010000259.1, from coordinate 15,136 downwards.
ATTCATGGCAACATTCAAAAGGAATGGAAGCGGATGGGTGACTATGTATGTCGAATGTTGTGTAAGGATGCTGAGTTGAGATGTTCTATCCCATCTCTCCAACTCGAGAGGAGAAAGTCGATGAGAGAAAAACGATTTAGTTCGTATTTCTCGTTGTGCTAAGCAAATAGCTTTCCCTTCCTCTTTCTATTCAATCTCCGTTCGGTTCACTCATTGTCAGACAACTGCACTCCATGCCTACCCTCCTTTCATCCTAAGTATACTATGCATATAATATTCAAAGTCTAGAGTAGCTGTATCAAAACGAACGAACCGGTAACACATAAGTACGTACATTTAGCAACCTACCTACTACTTACTCCTATACACATCTACATATTATTATTACATCTCCAAAACGAATGGATCATGAATTTCTGATATTATTATGCCAGAAATCGACGAATCCTCTCCTTTTAGTTTCGGATTACCTGTGTTCCTCCCAAACTTCCGATTTACGTTTCGTCCTACACCTCTTATTTTACATTCCCAAAACTTAATACGATTTAGGTTCCCACTTGGATAATGCTCTCTCTGCATACCCACCTACTCCTATTTCCTTTTCCCACCCACCCTACTTCAACTTCAACAATCCCACTAATAAAATTGAGCTACTACCAACTGCAAATGTAATTACGAGCTTTTTGTGTCCTAACGTTCACCATGTATTAGACTCCATATATCTATTCCGAAATAAATTGTATTAAGAGCTACTCTTACCGTTTCCCTACAAAATTTAATAATAAATAATGGCCATACGTAACATAATTATGCAAAAGTCCTGTATATTTTTTGATATTACGTAGCATAGGATTCAGTAAATTATAAAGTAGGATATAATTTTGTTATCATGAAATTTGATGGAACAGAATCACTGAAAATATTAATTTCCAAGTTAGAAGTGTGTTTTTGAAGTTTTTAGAACGTTTTTGGATATAATTTACTAATGTATAATTAAAATGATGAAAAATCGATAATTTTTGTAAATGGTGTGGGACATAAGACATTTTGTGGGTTTGACTTAGACCGTTGGAAGGTGGGATGTTATTTTAGACCTCCATTTGGTATCATTCGGGATAGGTATACATATATATGACCGGAAGCAGATTCGGATTACCAAGAGATAATGAGTTCGTATTACTAGGCATATAACCATCAAAATCTCAGCTTACTTTAATTGAGCCTATCTTCATTGCAGCATTTACCAAAACAAACAACATCTTACGATCCCAGAGAAAATAAGTATTGACTTTCACTGTCAACATAATGATTTATAAGCTGAGGGGGATTTGGTTTTGCCTTAGGGCCGGCAAGGCAAGGAGATTTAAGCAAGTATTTTTTCATGTTCCACTTTAACAAGCATAAGCGACGAAGAAAAGCGTCTATTAATACTGAAGTTCCTGTCTCATGGATATCTCATAATTTTATCAAAAGTTGGGCTTCCTATCATCAAAACTTTAGGCAATGCTACTACGACTTTGAATTTCCAGGAAAATACATTGTTATATTGTATTCACAGAGAAAGTACGTACACAAAAGAGCTAATCCATATCATTGGATGTGAAGTAATAAAGTCGATGAAGCTGAATTCAACAGACTCATCCAATTATTTGAAAATGTGGAAAATTGTAAAGCTCACGTTGCTATCAGACTAAGCTTAATGACGACGGACGGAGTAGGCAAAGAAAGAATTATGCTTCTAGGGAAGGAAAGTTTCGTCCTCATATTTGTGAATCATTTGCATCTATGTTTCCTTGTCTCATCACTACAAACATTTCCTTGCGTTGGATCAAAGGGCTTTGAAGCGGAATTCTAACGAAACAAATGTTTTATTGCATTCTGTGCAAACAGAGTCAGCAATATTCTAAAGTAATAAATAAACTTTGTCGCTTTCCTCCTCTCTTTTAGTACCTAGTAATTTGCACACTTTCAATTTGTCTGACTTGTGTATATCATTATCGATTAAATTGTTGGTCCTTGGTTGGTATTCCTAGCTCATAAATTAGTAACTCAAATGCACACGTAGCTACATGGAATTGCAAATGAAATGCTTTCTCTACAAAATGTTTCAAGTCGAAGCATTTAAATTTACGCTTCTGCATTTACATTCTTAGAACATTTAAGTGATTTTATCGTTACAAAGACACAAAAATAAAGAACAAATTTTCTATAAATCCTTTTCTGTAGAGGTTTAAAATTTATTGATTTCGTCTGTTCACCCCAAAATATATTGTTTAAACTAAAATATCTATTTGTGCTAATTATTCCGCATTCACAGGAAAAGAATGTTTAAAGTGACTGTGAAATTAAGATGAAAATGATTGAAATTACCTTCCCAATGGTTCAATAAAGATATAGTAGTTGTCGGACACGTTGGTTGGCATAAAGGATTTCAGTGGGACTGCATGGGGCTGCCGTGAGAATATTTCCAAGTTTTCTTTTCAAGACGGCTGTGGAGACAGACGAGTCGAGGGATGAAAGAGGATGTCACTTTTTGAGTCAAGGCTCCACTCACAAAAACTGACTCACTTTCTCACGAGTATAATCAGGAGGCTACTAACGGAAATTTGCATGACTCTGGCTGTCTGATGTCACAAAGGCAAGTATTTAGTGAAATTAAGTCTGACTAGGGACTAAACATTGTAAGGACTACTATAAAAGTGACGATGATGGCGAGTATGAATAAGGACTCTTGGTTATTGGGCTGTTGACAGCAAATGTTTCCTTTCTTCTCCTGGCCCTCGTGCTCATGTTATTCGGGTGAGTAGTAAGTCTCTATGTTATGGTTCTGTGCATGTTCTCTATGGTTTTTCTGTTCACGAACTGTAAGCAACTGAGTTTGGTTTGAGTCTGGCTAGTCTATGTACAGATATACATTACGTATTTATGTATACATAAATGTAGCACATACATAGCGTATTACCTACATGGCCGAGTTGTTGTTGGTTGCTCGGGGCTGTAGTGATGGCTGATAGTAGTCAAGCTAGTAGTAAGGTAGAGAGCTTAAGTAAGTATGCAAGTAAGTAAGTAGTGCAATGTGACGTAATGTAACCGAACTGAAGGAAATGTAACGTCTTGGAATGTTGTGAGTCCTGCATGGTCTACTCGGCACTCGGCCTATAGCCCAATAGCCTCCTAGCTAAAAGGCATCCCTTCTCACTTCACTCCGAATGATCCTTGGCTCCACAACCAACTAAAGGCCATGCATGCAATAAGTGCAGATGCATGGCTAGAAGTAATTTACTTTAATGCGGCATACTCCCCACCTAGTCTGAGAATCTGTCTAACCCAAGTCTGGGTTGCCTGGTCACAGAAAAAAGTGATGAGATGCACTGGGAGTCGAAGACATGCCACGCTCTGCTCAGTCAGCTTCAGGCGCCACTCGGCTACTGGGACGAGCACAGGCCAGTAGCTCCTGGTTTCAAGTACTCAGCCAAGGGAAGGGGGAGTGGGTACTCTGCTCACCTCCCTGCTTCCTTCTGCTATACTTTCGACACAGACAGAGTGGGCTAAGCTAAAGGAAAGCATTTTCAACGGGTTTGGTTGCTTTCACTCTCTGCTTAGCATTGCGACTCCTTTCTCCACACGAACGGAGCCATTCCAGTGCACTGCACTACTTCTGACTACTCTGACTACTTACTTGTATCTCTCCTTGTCTTCTGATTTGGCTACGTATGTCTGCTATGTATCCACACTTTCCGACTAGGCAGAACTGACTTAACTTGACTCCCTCACGGAGAAACTCACTAACTCTCCTAGGCTTTGGATGACTTGACTCTGACTTCACTAGCTTTCTCCAGTCTTCCCTTCCTTCCTACACACACATACACACACATAGGCAAGACTACGAGTTTATACAACAACACTCTCAACTGAATTGGATCGATGACTCCACTTGCAAAAGCGCAGAGAAAGGATTTTTGGCAAAGTTTGCCATTCAACCTACTACAAGGATAACTATATAACATTTAATGTTCCTTTTTCTTCCAACTTATACATATATACTTATACTTCCCTTCCTCTCATATGCATTCGTGTACATACTTATGTAGCAATGCATTACACACAGAAACTACTACCTACTACTAGATATTATGTCCTGATACATAAAAACTTAGGTACCTACTCTCTACACTATCTCATGTTTAAAACCCTACATGCCCATACAAAGTCCACCAATTATACTCTAAATAACTATATCTCTGTGTACCCAAAACTCGACTTTACCCACCAGTCTACCATAGTATCTACCATCAAAGACTTGCCAACTCCTAAACTAATAATATACCAAAACAGTCCAACTACACATTCATATCAATGTACATACCAGTCACTATAACAAAAATATAAATGTCCATTCTACTATATGTCCTGATTGTGGGATATTCAATTCAATGTATACTCTTAATGTTATGTTGCTTTCCCTTCCATTGTCCCAATTCTGAATCTCAAACTGAGACTAGGCCACGACAGTCTTTGGCTCCACAGTCTCCCCATCTCCAAAGAAAAGAACATTAGTCTGACCCTTTCCATGCGAGGGACACCAAATCCAGACTCGTCTCTCTATTTATAGCAACAGTCAGACTTAATTGAGCTGTTGCAATCTCCCAAGCTTATTTAAAATTAGTCTATGTCTTGCAGTCACGTACATAAGTGTGTATTTTTAGCGAAACTCTATTTGAAAAATACTGAATGGCAGAAAAACCAATGCTTTATACAACTTCGTCTAGTATTATCATTCGGAGAATCACATCTTATTATTGGGATGATACTTCAATTTTACCACCAATGGCCAGACCAGACAAAATCCATTTAGTAGGTACTGAGCAATATTGCGTAACTCTGACAATCCATTAAGACATAAATTATTAATCTACTTATGAAATGTTTATTATCTCACCGCGAAAATTTATCACAGTGAAATTAAACTAGAAAGGAATGTATCTGTAAAGTACGTGTAAAAGGAATATTCAACTTTAAACTGAAAGGTGGCAAAGTGAAATGCAAGAGATATTTTTGGCATATTAATCTGCAGGCGTATTTACCAGGCCACTGTGTAAAACAATCCACTATAAAATACAGTGCCCTATATTTATACAATGCCCTATATTTATACAATGCTAAATGCATTTTGTTTGTATATTACATCCTTTGCACCGCTGCAGCAGTATTACTTATTTAGTTATATTTAGAAACTTCAAATATGTACTTAGGCGGAGTAACAAAGGCGATTAATTTTAAATAATGGTTTGTTGAGCAAGACTCATGGTCACTGATGTTGAGTCAGTATCCGCAAATCGAGCAAAATTCGGCCTAACCCTCCGAAGGTTTATTATGTAAAAAACGATGTTCGATGATGCATGACCTGATATGATGATGACGCCATAAGAAATGACCGCTCCCATCCAACCGAAGACTAAACATTCATGCACGAAAAAGCTTTTTGCCCAACTATACTGACTGCCGCATTATTAAGTACATAATGTAAATGCATTAGTCGAAACCAAGGGACCGTGTAGCATTCCTGAGTATCTTTTGAAAATACTATTTCAATTACTGAAAGAAAGCATGTTTGATGATATTTTAATAAACCCTTGTTTACCTTTGTTCGCAAATAACTATTTTAATGGTCCCTATACATCTTATCTTCTATCGAGAGTCAAAAGTACTTATCAATCCCACTGTATCAGAGTGTTAGCTCCTTGAACGAAGACATTTTGTTCAAAAAGTTATATTTACTGACAGATTTTGCTGTTGGGGAATAGTATACAGTCGTGGAATGTCTGGTGAGGAATAGGGTTTCTTGTCCTGGAGTGAAATGAAAATAGCATTAGAGGGTGCGTATAGTATTTTTTGGTAAGATGAGTAGAAAATGAAAGAAAGCGTGGATGAGTGAAGTCTCGTATAATATTAGATAGAAGTAAAGTAAGAAAGTGTTTTAGCTTCTAGGAAAGGATAAGAAAGTGGAAGATGTCTAAAGAAAGTGGAGGACGACGATAGTAATTTATGTCAAATGGTAAACCCTGTTCCTAAGAAGAGTGATGCTTTCCCCGCTTTCTCCCATTGTCTCCGTCTACAAGTCATTCTCTCCACCTTTTTCCCATATCGATATAAATATATTCATTCTCCAATTTCACTATAGACAAGTCTCTACGGTATTCGAAAGTTTCCCAATCTCACTCACTTATAAATTTCATAGAAGAATCGATCTTTTGCAGATAAGTAATTACTTAAGCAGTACCTATAGTTGTGAAGATACTAAAAGTGAGTAAGTGTTAGGATGAGGGAATATAAAGTGTAAGTTTGAGTAAGTAATTATGAGTATTTTCACAGTTGTTAAAATGAAACTGTGGATAAAATATTAATCACACGTCTTGTCATGGAATGCTGTGGAGAAATTCTCAAGATGTGTTCTGTCTCTTTTGCAAGTAAGAAGTAAAGTTTTGATCAGAAGTGCTCTGAGCTCTGCCAAGTGTCATACCAGCTAGCCACAAACATTAGTGCGAGAGAAGATTTTGGCTTAAGGTTTGTGGTTCTCTCTCTGCCTGCTCATTGAATCTCCGGCTAAAACTTTCATTCCAGAAAGGGCAAGTGGAGTAAAGTACGTGTCAGAATGTTTACGAGTTGCAGGGTGGATATGTGCAGTGTACATTGTTTGGCTGGTGGAGCAGATTAAGAATAGTAAAGAGACTCTCTCCAGCAAAGAGTTCAGTTAGTTCAGAACTTACTTATACACGTGCTACACTACTTACACGTACAGTTTAATGACAATGGACCTTCTGTTGTGGCATCTCCTCTTTGTTTGCATTCATTTCCTACGTCTTACACCGAATTCGTGGAATATTTTTTACAAAAGCTCAGAGAATCATTTTACATCTGTATTCTATGTATACTTAGTCTAGAACATTATATTTGTACTTGTTAGTGATTATATTTATTTGTATAAGAACAGGATTGCATAGATTACACGCAGCTACTAATACAAATGAGAGTGGAAAGCGAGTAATTATTTAACGTTTGAAGTTTGAAAATAATGGAAATGACTTTTGCATACTTTCTCCTCTTTGAGTGTCTGTCTGTATCAGAATATTTCCTTGTTGTACCTCTTTGTTCTGGAATTTGTAATTTCAATAGTGAAAACCGTAGGGAAAACTCTTCACTATATGGATTTGATCAACTTATACATATAGTATGGAGCATGTATATGTAATAGTATAAAAGTACGGCCACTTATAAAATAATGTTCAGCAGGTTAGATAAGTCAAGTGCTATAAAATCAATACGAATTAAAATCTGAAACCTGAACACACTCTCTCCCCACGATTTCCTAAAGATTAAAGAGCATGTCCATAACCATTACCAAGAGGTGCCATTACTGAGAGTAATAATCGGATCTTTCTCGAGAAATAATGTAATCTGCAGACTACAGAGAGCGAACATGATTTTTTGAAACCAAAGAAAACTTCTCAGAGTATTTTAATCCCGTCTTAACTCTCACTAGCTACTTTTTCATGAAAATGATGCTTCGTTTTGTGAACCTATACCTTATCTGGTTTATTAGGCCTAAGATGCCCACAATAAGCTTACGGTTTTACTTTTACTGCTCCTACTTATGCTGAATACTTTTTTATGCCAAATCTGCAAACATGTACATAAGTAACTACAAATAAGTAGGTAGTACTTATCTTAGATATCCTTACAATTCCTCGACTTACATTTAGTGCTGTTGCTAATAGTTAGTAAACTTTTTATCGGTATTCATAATGTTCCACCAGACAAACTACTAACAATAGTCACAAATGTACTACTGATACCAAACTATATTAGAGAGAGTTGACATCCCAACTTTCTTCGCCTTTTATGCTTTGCAGAAATCTAATTGCCTCGTAACTGTTGGCCAGTCAACTCCAGATTCTGGATAATATTGAATTAGATTTATTGTTCCTCTACATACATACATACATTTATAGAAACAGTCTGTTGCATTTGAATCACGGAAGCTATAAATATGTCTCTATTGTAATATGTAATGCCATAGCGCACAAATAAATCCATAGGAAACGTTTTATGTTGTTCCTTATTGTGCTTGACTTGTCCCACTACTACTAATCTTGCAACAAATGATACTGTAGTGTAGTCAAGTGAGACACGTACAAGTTAGAGATCTATCTACCAGTTATCCAGGACCTAAGCGCTCACTAATATTCCAAGATGAATTAACCTACCTACCCTTTAGATACTGCACTACTAATGAACCAAAAAGAGTTATCTATGCCACTGCTATAGATAATAACTCGGATACATCCTTATTGCTAGTAATTTGGGAGAATCGTCAATAATCACGGTGATATCTCTATACATCTCCATATTTACAGTATATGACGGGCCAACCAATATCTCCGCAGGCTGCTGTTACACTAATTGTAAGTCTTCCCTCTCTAGGCACTCCACATTATTATCTTGGGGAATTATTGATCCAAAACTCCACTGCTCTACCAGAAGGCTAATTAATAACTACTAAACTCTAGGTATACCCACTACAACTACCATCCGACAGCAAACAAAGAGATATTACCATACTGATGTTAAACTCGACTCTACGTGGAAACAAATGGCAACAAAAGATTTCTTACATACCATCTATCTTTCTTAAGGATTTTAGAGAGACATTTTTTCAAACAAACATTAAAGGCTTAATATACTATTCACCAAAAATTGCTCACATCTTTATTTATCCTATCTTTCAAAGTGATTCAGAAAACTTTCTTACTTATTAACAAGAAAAGTTTATTTCTAATTTATTTGCTTAATCAATTCTGGTTTCAATTCTAGAACTTCACACATTGAAGGCGGGCTAATATTTAGATACATAAAATCTATAATCAGGACTACAAAAATATCCCAGAGCTGATTCTTAAATTCATTTAGGATGCCAATATTATATGATTATTAAAGCAGCAAGTGACAGGGAAAAGCAATAGCATCATGTACACGAGTTTTTTGCTTGTATAGAGTTTGGAAGCTGACAACGTTGAAAATCAGTTTTCATGATAATGAATGCTATCTGTCCTGCTCGCAGACGCTGACGCACAATGCGGCAATACGGAATCAAAAACGAATAACTACTTTAAAGATATTTTAAGTGTTGTTATACAGCAAATCGGCTCGAAAAGGCTCAGATATTTAAAATATTGTAGTTTGGAAGAAAAAATTGTACTTTGTTTATATTTGCATGCATGTAAATTACTAAGTTTTATAAAATCGTATCTCAGCCGTTCGCAAACATTCGCAGCTGAAACTTACCTACTCAATACCTAGACTTTCTTTTGACAGATATTACAACGACCAAACAACCATTTTGTTTATTTCGCCCATGTAAAAGTATAGGAAAGAGAATAATAGGGAGAACGTTGAGAACTTTTTTCAAGTACTTAACCTTCACCAATATGTTTCATAATTTCAGGAAAAGTCACATAGTTATCTAAGATATTTTTTATCCTTTTATTTTATGACAAATGCCATTATGAAATTGTCCCATTGTCCTGTATTGCCGCATTGTGGGACGACCGCAAATAAGCAATTGATCTTTATTAGCTTACAATTGCCACGATAATGAGGCAGATATAACGTCACGTAGATAGTATATTTCTATGTACCTACATACTAATATCGAAATCGAAACTATCTTTTAACCATGAATGACGCACATTAGTACCAAATAGTTATATAAAAGGAAAATGCGCACATCAACAAATAATTGATTCGTATTGCATAATATATCCATAACAGGAACAAAAGAAATGCGTCATCAAAACTTGAAAAAACCTTGATATTAAATTGTAAAGAATGATGGAGACAGAAATTGTTGAAAAATGTTTTATGGTGTATAAAAGAAACATATGTGTATAAACTTTGAAAGGAACTACCTTATTATTTACTTATTCTTTGGAAGCATATTGCAAACATTGTTAACATAAGCTCTGTCTTAATTGTGTAAAGATAAGTATTCTGCTGTAGCAATGGCCACCCAAAGTTATTACAATGTAAATTAATGTTCATCTGTAGTATTGGGGTACCTGCAAATATTAATTGAATGACTGAAAAGGCTTGAATTAAAGTAGGCTGTATTAGACGCAGTCATTAGGTTAGTTAATTATAAAACAACCTTGTCTTGTCTATATCGAGCAAAGATATTAAAATTCCTGGGGAATCCTGTGTTTCATAGCTAATAAAATTGTGATTTCCTCTGAAGTTGTGAGATGGGTAGGGAATGACAAATAAATATAAGTAAATATATTTAGTATAGTGGAGTCAGTTCCAGTACCGATAGCAATTAAAGCTCAAATAGATATATCTTTCATCTGTGCCGAAAAGGAGTCGGTATTAACAATGAAGCAGTAGTATGTGGTGTGGTGTGTGGCTGATAGAGATACCCCACTGCCCAGGTTCCCGAGGAATAAACTAGAGGAATTAAAAGCAGGAGAATTATTGCCGAATCAGCGTGAGTAGTCAGAGAACTGGATGGCGTACCCAACCAAACACCCACTGCGCCATTCCTGTACTTTCTTCCAATGAACACTTACACTTGTGCACTTAAATGGTTTTCCCAAAATGGAATGAAGGTCTCTGACAACACATACTTAAATCTACCATAATGGGTGCTAAAATGAAGAAATCTATTTATAAGTATATAGCGATCAACTATAACGTCATGACACTCCTCCACTTCAATAAATCAAATTTGTGTACAACGATCTACAAAATAACGAATATGTTTCAATTTGGAAAAATTACACTGCACAGATTGCTTAAAGATACTTTTTGACTATTGCAGTTGCAAAATTGATTTTAACAAGAATGATTCAAAAATTGCAAGTCAATCACACAGGCTTAGTATTTCATTCATGAAATTATTTCAAAAACTCAGATGAATGCAGATGGTTACAAAATAAATCCAGGTATCAATATAATGTCGTTAGATTGATTTTTTAAAGTTAAATTCGTTCCACTAATTTTGAAAATACTTAGGATATATTATTGTTTTGAATTTTTTTAATTTATAAAATATTAATGCCAACTGTCTTTTGAATTGAAATTTTACCATCTCAAAGAAATCTCATTTCTCATTCGACTGGGAGGAATACAAATAGCTAGTTTGCCTTTAGTTTGCTTGGAGACTTTACAGATATAACATACAAATAAAAACTATCTTTCTAAATAAAAATATTTTTGAATTGAGGTCAGAGCAATAAATGTAGGTACCTATGTTGTGGCTGTTGTTGTATATGTTTGTTTCAATGGGCATGACTAAAAATGCCGATTTTATCAATATAAAAACTTAAGGAAATTCATTTCGTTGGTTCGGTCGTTTGTTCTTCCTTGGACGAACAATTACGAAATAAGCTAAATGAGGGTCTGCATATTGCAATTGCATTTTACAAAATTAGGTAAATGCTTCCTGGCCTGGATGCCTATATCTTTAGTATTACAAATAAAACAATAAACTCTACTCTTCTGGGTTAGGATTTAGTATCTTTCGAAATTCAATAATAATACTGGGGGCCCTAGTAAGCTATAAATAGGATATTTGTCGCTAATACTGCGGATTCAAAATTAGTACAGACACAGACCATTGATAATTAAAAGCGATTGTTTCTGCGCATCATAGATGTGAAATATCTAAATGTAGTTTTGTAAGTTGCTGTTGTCAGCAAAAACAAAACTAATTTGTTGTTCTTGACATTTTCTGTCTCCAGGCCAAAGTATTTTACAAGAAAACAAAAACATTTACAGTTGGTATGTATGCCGTAAGTGTATCAAAATAGATTCGCTACAGGAGGTCTACAACTAGAGTAGAAAATAAAAAGAAGCGAAATGTGTAGTCAAATGAAATAATGTTGAGAGCACACAGAAAAGAGAAAGAGAGTCAGCATGATACAAAAGAAAGGCTTTAGTCGACGCCACAACCGGAAGCTACCGTAATTAATCTCAAGTGTGCAGGAATTCTACCGCCGTCCTTCCAAAATGACAGCAAAAACATTTTCGACAATACATCCTCCACTACACAGTAATAAAAGAATTAAACTCAGCGAGAAGAGTCACTTTTGACATCTTATTTTAGCACGCATTTAGAGCATAAACAGTAATTATCTTCCAGATGCTATACGTAATTTTGGAGGGTCTGCTCGCGTCTGCTCCACCAGTATAACCTTCCTAGTAATCTACACAATTAAAATAAACGCGAGTGTAATTAATAGACGTGGCCTTTCCCTACTCTTACATTTTTCAGTCAGTTTACCTAAAAAGTAGTAGTAAAAGTATTATTTGCAATTGAAAATGTTCAAGGATGTATGATTGCACAATACATTTGATTTATTACCCGAATTTTATGAGTTAGAATATTGCAAAAATGCAACTATGAACCAAAAACAGTTTTTGATAATTTTTACAGTGAAATCTTAATTTCAAAATTCAGTACCAAAATAGTTGAAATTTTAGGTACCTAAAAGTCAAACCTGTATACTTTAGATCCGCCAAAAGGTATGCAACCAGATCTTAGGATCTTACAATAGGACTAAATTATTGTTTTTGCAAATTTAAACGCAAGTAAACTTTAATCGCAATAATAACATTTTCCATCAGATTTGGTACGGAAAAGCAAATTCTCACTACAAAAATCCACAATTCCTTTACATATTGTACTCAGCTAGCCAGTCTCTCAATAAAAGTACAAAAGTGTTTTAATCAAATGTTGCACTTTCCCCATGTCGCTGTATAGTGTATGCTACTTAGCTGATTATTATGAGTACTAGTTTGAACATACTATATTAAATATTTAAGTACCACTAGTACCAAGCAGGTATAGGTACTTATGCAATTGAGCAATGTCAGCAAGTACTTTTAAATCGTAGCATAAGAGTATTTGCATGAATTGCTAGGATGATAATAGTTAGATGGCTATTATATGAAAACCGTGAAGTGGAAGTTGGTCTAGAGATTCTTGAAGTACGGAAAGTATATTGGATTGGTGTGTCGTCGTGGTCGTGTCCTTAGGTTGGGATGCTTATGATAAAACAGAAGCAACGACAAGTGCATAAATGTGTGTAAAAAGAGTAGAGATTGGGAGTGCGAAGACGACACAAAGCTTTTACTTTGCCGAGTTTTTTCCTGTCGTCTTCATCGCCTTTGCTTGGATGAAGAGAGTTGCAAGTTTGTGGGGAGAGGAAGAAGATCGGGCTCAAACTCCGTTTTCGGTGGCAGGAGAGCGGGCTGAAGTGGAACTAGGCAACTTTATGAGATTGTCAGACACCGAAAATTCAGCAGAAAAGAATATTGGAAGAACCACGAGGATGCATGGAGCCCGGAGAAAGACTTCTACACTATATACTTGCTATAGACCAACGCTACAAAGTACAACACAAACAGTCTAACGTGCTGCACACAAATACATTGGGAAGCAGTTAAAAGCCTGGCTTTATAGGAGAAAGGAAAATTTGAAACTTTCCCCACTGACAATAGTTCGTTCTGCACTATCTCTCTTCCCTCTCTAATAACAGTCTCAATGAACTCAACTAACACACTCCACACACACCCCACCACATACAGGGTGATACACTGCAAATTCAAACCTCAACCATCCATAAAACTATTTCATCACAATGTTCATACATTTGGTTGGAATGTCAAACCAAATCCACTTTATAAGTCAAAGAATTACCTATATCTTCCCACCGAACTGTGACGATTGGAACTGGAGTATCTGATGACAGCATAATTACAACTATTTTGGTCCTGGGTGCAACTTTTGGAGTTCATTAATTAGTTCTTCACAAAATGTGTTTAGTTTTCTCAACTTTAGTGGCTTAAAGTTTCCAATTGTATAATTATTCAACTTGTTTTTTGCAGGGTTGCGGTGGATGAAATAGGGGGGTTGGATGAAAATGGAAGAAATTAATTTCTTCCTGGATAAACTTAATTTCTTCCATGGACAAAATCAATTTCATCCTGGACAATACTAATTTTGTCCGGAAAAAATGCAACCCTGGTTTTTTGTCAGTTCTAAGCATAAACTTGGTCAGTTTTCCTTCAATGGTGCCACAATACTTTCACTAATTCTATAAAAACATAATAAATACCCTTATTCTCTTTTACTCTTAAAAATCGAATTGTTTTTGCTGTATTTAAGCTCATAAAAATTGGAGGGCTCTTTATTTTCCATTTCGCCCAAATACCAAAACAAAGTCTTGTGTGGTCTTTGAACGAGAAGGGAGAAGTTCTATTGACACGGTGAAATTTGCATGGAGAAATTTAAGGAAATGGCCCTGTATTTGAACTTGCGAAGCTATCTAACGTAAGTGCATACATGTATACTATTATGTAGGTATGTAGGAACGTATAGTTACTAGGAACTTGGAACAAACTATTCTCATGTCATGCATAGCTGACTGAGATGATGATGATGTAGCCAACCCAAGTAGTTCTAAGCCAAAGAGGCACAGCTGAAAGGACCAGAAAGAAACGGATCGATTATTTTATGTTCCTCAAACTGAACAGAATTCGAATGGCTATAATGTGTCTGCTTAAACTCATTCCTAGAACTTGTAAATAACTAGGTAGGCACCTACATATTTACACTCTTTTTATATAAGTACCATTCGGCAGACAATCCAGGGCTGAAATTACAGGGCGGTGGAATAATAAGTGTAGAGATGCATAGCATTTGGACTTTAGAACCTTTTTCCTTCAACAGTTTCAAGAATTTCTTATTTAATATGGAAATGGAACGGAAGTTCAAATAACGATAAGGTCATCACAAAGCTAGACACACCCGTTAATCCCACACTGATTTTGCGTCTCATTTGACTTACATAGATCGGCCACTATGGAACGTTAGTTATAATATAAAATATTACCAGCTAGCTATAATAAAACTTAATTCTCATTTTATAAATCTCAAAGTGACTTATCTGTAATTGCATTTATTCCTTTCATGACATTTTTGTTAATCAGGAAACCATTGTCTCCTTCATCTTAGCAACAGCCTACTATTAACAGAGTATTACTCAGAAGTTTAAATAGGTATTTGCTGTACTGAAAG
>JABASH010000258.1:0-47082 GCA_019776445.1 Tomocerus maximus | reverse complement strand
GCATCTTCTAATCAAAATCTTTCATCTACTACAGTAGTGAGTTACTGTAACTCGTCCAAAAACACCCTACCTACATTCAGACATAAACACGTAGAAACATTACCGTTGTCTTTTTCCTAACAATAACCTAATGAAGCGAGAGAATAGAAATTGCCAAAATATATACCAAGTTAATTGCAAGCAATAAAAAGTCCGTCTGTATACAATGTAAATGTATGTACCTACTCCTACTATGTAAATGAAATGATGGAGACGATTGTATTATAAAGGATTCCAAAATAATGTAACTGAATTCTTCCTGCAAACGTGCAATACTGAAATGTACATTATAATATTGTAATGGATGTACTACATAATGTTGTCATGTAGTAGTCCCCACAAGTCACAATCAGAATAATCTGCATTTTCATGCGGAAATCATTATACATTTCGCAGAGTGTGTAAAGTTACAGAATGTCAACTCTCAAGTACAAAGCTACAAAATAAATGTCTGCTGTGTAGCTACATACTTATAATAATAGTGTACAGTAACAGTTCTCTGTGTTTTTTGAACTGTTTATGATGACAGAGAGGATAAGGCTATTTAATTCTGCATTAGCATTTAAAATTGCATGTGTCCTTATTAAATGAGTCAAACGCGTTGCGTTCTTCGTCCTTAATTTGTGTACGTAGTTAATGTTCCCTAACTAAATATATGCAATTTATTATTTGAACAGAGGGAATTACATGGATATTCTGGGGAAGCCGTACACGAAAGGAGTGCCTTGTGGAGACTGCCCCAATCACTGCAACGAACAGAACAAACTCTGCACAAATTCCTGTCCTTTTGCAGATCAATGGGTTAACTGTAAAGAGTTAAACACAGAATGGCCAGACTGGCTCTGTCGGGATAAATCCAAGGACGGCATGAGGAGAAGAAAACATTGCCGGGCAACTTGCCATTGCAAAAATAAGATTATGACAAAGTTTAATTAAGATAGATACCAATTTCTCTATTATTGTATTCAATGGATCTGTTCTGGATGTATGTACTTATGCTTGCTAACGATAAGTTATTGATACACGAGATTGTCAGTCTACTCCACATACTCAATAGACACAGACACTATAGGACCATGCTGGATGATTGAATTGAGAGTTGGAAGAAATGCCGCTTTTCTTTGCAGGCAATCTCTCTAACTCACTCAGCTCTCGCATTGTTTCATCCTCATGAATCTATCATTTTGGATGACATTAATCCAATGGACAATTGACTTTAACTATCACACAACTTGAAAAGTTAATGTACATATTTATGACTAATTTGCCATTTGTATTTATACATGTACTGCCAATCGAGAGGCTTTATAGCTGCCATATTATGCCATTTTTCTAGTTTCACGGCTTTTCCAAGGTTTTTTATGTGCCATATTACGTATTGTGCAATGAGTAGTAGTAATCTCATTATCTAATTTAATAAACATTATTACTTAATCTATAGTATTACATAAACACTTAAAATTATTGTAATTAACAGATTTACATAGGTAGATACTCACAGAACTTTTAGGACTAAGCAACTGTATGGGAAAGAGCTAAAATACAATCAAAGTGTAATCTCATTATTTAGTAACTAGGTTTATTACCTGTATTATATTAATGACTATGTAATATGCAATGGTGCGCTTTATTATGCTACATCAATAAATATAAACCTAAATCTAACGAAAAACTTAATTCGTCTCAACTTTTTTGGATTTTTCACAAAAAATCCGTCATTAATCATGAAGGTGAGCACGTAATAGTTTTTATTGTATTAATAGTTACCAAATCTACAAAACTACATTGAATTCAGGGTCTACTGTCAACTACAGTGCATGAATTTGTCATTGTCACTCGTGAACCGTCACTGACACATCCTGCCGTAAGGTTTCTTGGTTTCATCGATTGAATCTGAAGTACACTGACAAAGAGTCATAAAAAGGGTTGCACTTGTAAGGATGCATTGTTGTAGATGCAGTCATTCAAAGTTTCGCCAGTTAATTCTACCTTTGTGATGCACAGAAGTCACAAAATGAGGAACGGATATAGAAAACAAAACTTTAATACGAATCATTATGCATATTTTTGTGTTTAAGAACATGAATTCCTATTTGTGCATAGATATATACTTAAGGATTAGGTAAGCATAGATAAGTTACATCAGAGGAAAATTACCTAATAGTAAGACAGGAGTGTTACTTAACCTTAAACTTAGGAAGATATGGAGGAACAAGAAGGCAAACAAGAAAACAAAACGCTCTGGCGGTTTTCAGCCCCAAAATTTTAATGATTCATTGTCATTTGCCTGTAAAAGGGAGCTCGAGCGGAAGTGTAGTTCTTAACTCGATTCGCCTGACATGACATGACGTGTGCTGGCCTGATGCTTGCAGGGCTTTGCTTTTCGTTCCTAAATTACATTATTATACGTGAGTAAAAAATTATAGTTGAGATAGCATAACGATTTCTGGGGAACATTCAACCACCTAAGTAAGTATGGTTAGTATCTCGAGTAATCTGTAGTACATGGAGAGTTTTATTTCGTGGTGAGTATATTTCTGCATTCTATTCTATCCCTCTATCTGCACTTCATATATAAATGCTATTACAGTAACATATATGATCATGCATTTTAGTTCTAAAGTGAGCCAGGGGAAGAAAGATGAACTTGAGCACATGCATATAATAGACAGAGGATGTAGAATGCTACAGACTATGAGGTATGAGTATTAAGCAAAGTAACTGCCTATTATAGAGATAATCTTAAGTGAAGTAGCCAAGTTTCCGTCTCAACAAGTCAAGTCAGTGCTGAAAACAGAATATAAACGGAGGAACTGAGCCCAGAATGATAATCAGCGAAGCAGAGCGATGAAATTACTGGCAAAGCCAACTGAAACTGCAACTATCCATCCTCATCATCCTGAATCCTTATTGTTAAATAGCGTAAATACTAATAGATAATAATGCAGCAGTAAGTACTAGTAAAGCAAAGGCACTTATCTTTCGTCAAATCCATCCCAGCTCCACAAAGTACATTTAAGTCATAAAGAAGAGTCAAGACAAGTCAGACAACACGGTGATAGCTACTTCTGAGCTTAAGATCCCCATTGTGCTGCAATGCTCGTCAAAAATATACCTAAAATTATATCTATATCTTTGTCTTGGATATTATGCAGAATGCAGACTCGCCGAGAGGTACGACCACGGCAGCTCAAAAGTCTTCTATTTCGTACATGTACCTATTAGGATTATGTATGAATTCTTATTAGATTCAAAGAAAAATTATAAACAGACATAACTACTCCATAAAGATGTACCTACACACAAGTACACTATAAATTCATTGTTTGTTTTTTACAGACTTCAATGTTATCGTCTTCTTTCCGTAAATTCTAGCCTAAGCACTTCTTTCTTTATAATGAGCTACTCTGACTGATAAGTAGTGTACTTCCAATCTCATGTCCTCTCTTAAGTCTAAAAGCTTTCATTTCATTTCTCACCCGTTTAAATTACAGGCTTACCTAGTGAAAAGTCACATTTACATATGCATTCTGACCAACCAGCAAACACAACAACATTCTGTTACTTACCTAACCACAACTCTAACGATTGTTCATAAGACATCTCTACTTATATCCAATGTCTATGTGCAGGACAAGCTAATATTTTGTTGAATGATGGCCAGACACATAAACACTTATTTCATATTATAGGCTGAATTACATTACAGGCACTTGTACTTATTATCAGACCGTTTTGTTTTGTTGACTGACAAGGAATTGTTGTAGGTATTGTATAAAAAAATTGACTTAGAAGTTAGAATTTAGACGTTAGAGAATAAACAACAGAATATATAGTACCTACTAAGGATTACAAACTCGCAGCTCGAACAGATTTGTTGTTTCGCTAACAAAAAGGAATAAAATACTACAGGTGTAGTTGCATTATGTTAATGTTGGTACACTGATGGTATTATTATAACTTTTCATTCACCACTCCAATAATATTCATATTTCTACTATGTACTATAGTTTATACGACATTAAGTGTCTTAAGTGCAACTGGCTTGTGTTTACCATAATTCTGGTAAATTGCGCAAACAATGCATCACAGCATGAAATCTTAGATTGTGTGTATTAGCGGAAAGTAAATTATCCAATATGTACTTATACTTACATGCTTTCAGATTAAATGCATTATTACTACCTCACAAGGGACAACAAGTATTTATTTGTTGCCTTTTAGGTATAAGTAGCCACTAACTTCATATAACTATACACAATACTAATATTACTCTAGGGATACATTAACAACTGTACATAGATAAAGCATTAGTATTTATGTGCAAGTTTACTGTGTTTTGAATTGTAAAATCCCAAGTATCTCTTACAAGACATTCAAGAAGGACAAGTACATAAACATGCATGAGATAAATACTTGACTGATCTAGACTCTCTAATCTATTTATGTTACATGCATTGTCTTTTGTATGAATAAAGGAAAATTAAACTTTCAGATAACTAAAAATCTTGTGCAATGCTTCCCATCTGTAGAATATTAAGTTTCAAAGCTGATTTATGCACTCTGCACTGCATATGTATGTTCATGATATTTAGGATCTTACGTGCATGCGTTTCTTTTATTAAGGCTGATAGATTATTGTAATCTGCAAAAGTACAAGTGATTTACTGTATTAATGGTTAAGATAAACAGTTTTTGAGGGCATTTCTTTACATTCAAAATATCATGAGGAAAACATTCATCTTTCCAAATGTTCCAAATTCATTACATGACAGTTATAGCGTAGCGCACTTCCTCTTCAATTACTAACAAGTGTGCAAGAAACACTTTTAATGCCGTGAGCATAGAATCGACTTAAGAGAGCCCTAAATGTTGATCCCTCGACTCTCTTCTACTCTACATCACACAGATTAGAGAAAACAGATTTTTTCTAATGCATTTTTATGGTTTTATGATATGATCAATAAGTGGAGTAGATCCGATAGTTTCAAATATTAATACCAATAGCACTCCTGTTTAACTACTTATATGGATTCAGGGCTTTGTGCAAAACTGATGGTTTATTGAAACTACTAATCAGGGTTTTCACATATCTACGATATGTTTTACAGGATTCCTGTCAGAATATAGTTGATTTGACACTCCTCATCAAGACAAACCACTTCGAAATTGCCAGTTATGTAAAACCAATCATAATGAAATCCCGCAAGGCAAGGACGCAACAAAATAGACAGCTATATAATAAATAAGATTACCTACATAACTAATACTACATTACTCACTACCTGCTACTATTAACTGTGGTATTAAATAAAACAATCCTTGGCAAACCAAAAACAATTTCAAAATGTACTTATCAATGCAAATATTCTATGCTGAACTGAATTACAATTATATACCAACTGAAGTCCTATTCACGCTTTTTTTGCAGTTTGTGTTTGCAATTATTTAAGGAGAGTCTTAACTCTAAAGATGAGATTATAGATAACTGCGTTCACTATTATGCTGAATATCTTTTGCCAGAGAAAAGTGTGTAACGAATAATCTCAAGTTTTACTCAATAAAAAGTATTACTAATAACTTGCTTCGCATCGAATCATGGAAAATGTTATGCTTTTCTAGTATCAGAGAGGAAGAGCATGTTCTTTATCTTTTCCTGATAAGCAACTTGTAATTGTGCGTTTCAAAACGAGGAAGCGATTCAGTGCAATAGCCACTGTGTATGTTGTCTGTTTAAATAAAAATTAAAAAAATGTTAAGTCTTAATTAACTACCTTGCAAAGCAGCTATACAATTTTAGCGTAAATGTAAACAGGTCTGGGTGCCCATGTATCTATTATTGATATACTATGGTGTAGAGTGTAGAAAACAGTTAGCATATAAGAAGCATTGTGAAGTGTCTCTGAATTGTGAGTAAATAATATGAAAAGTAGTGTAAAAATACGCATATCTATGAAAATGCAAATCTAATAATAGCAAAGCAGGAAACTGAGGGCAAGTGTAATTTAATTTGATACTGCAATTATGCACACAAGATAAGATATTATACAAACGCATAACGTAATACATGCATTTGAAGTTTTTTCTACTCGTTCTTCCATCACATTACGCAGGCATTACCGTTCGGCAAGCGAACATAAATACATACAAACAAAGATTATTATAATGTTATCTCACCATACGGATATGCAAAGAACAAAACAAGCCATATAAGTCAAGGCAAGGTTCAACTTCCTTCTTTCTATGAATATTTGCATATGATTACATAATAAGCAAACATTATTACACGAATAGGTCAAGAATAATATCTCACTTTAAAAAATATACACTACCAGATGTTTTACTTGCTTTACATGACTAGGTAGTTCTTAGTTTGTTTCACCAGATAAATTGCTAGATGGTTTTCCACAAAACGACATCTCCAAAAAATAGGCACATTTAAAATCGTAGGACTGACAACACGAAAATGGTTAACAAAACCGGTAATTATACTGTTTCGCGAACCAGAGCAAAAGGGTTTTGAACTTGTGGCACATTGAAGAATGTACTATTTTCATATGGTATCTGCTACCTAGACATTGTATTACCTTTCAGTGCTCTCTTAAACAGTGACTCATGCAAGTTAGAACGATGTGACGATTTAAAATAACTTATTACACAGAGCTTATCCCTATTACTTGTTTCTGGGCAAAATTATATGCTGAAATCATAAAATTGAATGTCTGTCAGAAAACAAAACACTAAGTTGCTACCAATTCTGCTTTTCAAGAATAAGAATCTAAAAGAAATACCTGGAAATACCTAAATATTCGCAAGAAAGTTTACATGGACTATCTGCCCGTAGTACTTAAGAGTAATAAAAATCAAGATTTGATTTATATTTATTATGGTTAGCAAATTCAGCTATAATTGCTAATCTCGCTTGTTCCTTTCAGTTAACCCAAGCCTACGATATTATTCTAACTAGATCATATCAAATAATAACAATGATTGCAATCATGCACCTTCTGTAATAATTACTTATGACTTGGGATGTTTAAAGGAAATGAGCCTCCAAATAGACTTTTACGTTTGTTACAACTTACGATATTAGTAATAGTTAAGCATAATATACCAATGTAAATATTTGGTACACATTCTTAAGTTACTTATAAACACTTAGCTAAACAATGCCTAAGTTATGAAACTTCTCATTTAGGGCAGAGACGCAGAGACAAAAAAATGTTTCAAAAACAGAAAGCATCTGGCATGTTTGTTACGGTAAGCAAGATACAAACCGGCAATGCCAATTTGATTATGATTAAATATTCATACATCGTATCGTTAGTACTTTGAGAAGTTCAATTTAGTTTGACAGAGGAATGATAGGAGGAAAAAACAACTCATCACGTCACAATTGATCATCTGGTGCCCCGTACTAATTCGTGAAGTAGTAATCATAGGAATCCAGTCCACCCATTTACATTTGCATTTAACATGAGTTTTGGTATGAAAATGCAGTTTAAAAAATGATGATGATAATAAAGTAACTTTGTGCATGTCCCTGTGGTCTGGTGCACAGTGGGGTATGATATAGCTCTTCTTCTTGTGTTTTTATTGGAGTTCATCCGTTCATCACATAGTACTACCACACCAAATCGGTTGGGATTCACAATATCCCGTGAAACCAGAGACATAACTGAATCAGATGAAAACCACAGGGATATAGATTTCTATACTACGTATAGAGCTGGGAATAAGTACTTAATGAATTTTTCCTGTTACATTGCATTAAAAGGGAAGCCAACCGCGACATGAGCCTGATAAAATAAGGAACAAGTGTAGCACACAACAAGATTGTATTATAAATAATATAGTACTCTTGTAAATACCTAAATATTATGCACATACATTTCACTTGTGTACATGTAAGTACATTACTATTACAAGGAGTTACATGGTAAACCAAAGCAAACATAATTCAACCGAAGAAAATCGTTATGCAATATCAATCTCGCTTATTTCCGACTCCCACTCACCATAGTATATAGGAACAACAAAAAGGAGTTTATCTAAACACACTCATGCAATATCTTATGTATTTACAAGTATCCAAATGCATGTAATTTTCTTAGCCTAATGCATGCTTGTTGAAAGAAGGTAAGTAATGCAAAGTGCAAACCGGGGATCCTCCAACTGTGTATTGTTATTTACTTTCAATTAAATGTTTCGTTCATTGTAGGAAATAAAAGCAGAAGCAGAACAAATCTGCTACTTCGTGCAGTAGCCTCAGAAAATATCTTCATGCATTAACTAGTTAATCTGCAACCTTCGTTCGATTTACAGGAGAGCAGAGAGGTACTTTAAAGTTGACGTATAGATAGAGAATAGACATCACCGTGTACAGGTGTGGTCTATATACTCTCATCATCTGATTTTACACATAGACCTATGAACCTATAGGACTATCAGTACAGTAATACAATATTACATTTATTGCATCTTGGCATGCGAGTTTTCCAATCAAGAAGCCTTCACGGTTCTTCTGTCTTTCTTTGTCAGTTACCCTCTGCTAATATCATGCTTCTGAATTTGTTTGGTTTCAGTCGGAGCACAAAGGGTTGGTTGAACTGAGGCTCTGTGCATTGTCTTGTCATTGTTGTCACTCAGTGGCTAATATATGTCTTTTATATGTCACACCACATCAATCAATCCCATTATAGCCTCTACTCTTTAGCATCCTGACAAAAGTGCGCCCTTTGTTTTAGTACACACTTATACATAGAAACATCAAAATACCTTCAAGGATGCTCCTGACTCTGAAGTGAACACTGAAATCTACAAGTGTGCCCAATTACTAATTCTCTGTAGTATATAGCAGTTGTTACTACATAGAGGTAGACATTGCAAATAGTGTCGTTTTAAGTAATTGGGGTTGTTTCATCGTTTTGCTACGATTGGATTAACACAGTAATCTATATAGTTAAGTTAACTTGAGTGACTTGACATTGAATTGCTATCGTTTTGTTCGTTGGTGCAAAAGTTAGAGTGGGTGTGTGTGGTTTGTGTCTCATCCCATCTAATTTCTCTTCTGTTTTTGTCTTTGTGTGAGTTTAGCTACTAACTGCACGTAAATAAATGCATTTGCATTACTTTCCTGTCTAACTTGACTGTTATGCTCTTTAGCGGTGTGTATTGTGTCTTTAATGGCAGGGATTTGCTTTCGAACTCAGGCTCATTAACAACAGACAGTGCACACGAGGATGGACTTATACTTTTAGTGCTGCAGCGTCTTCGTCGTGGTTTACCAACTTAGATCTCTGCTCTGAGATCACATAGATCACGCAATGTGTAATGGATGATGATCTCTTCCTTTATAAAAAGAACTCAACTACTACCACTAATACAACAGCATGCTTTTATAGAAACACATATTATTATACCCCATGTATGTATATTATATTGAACTTTCAGTGTACAGAGTATGTTAAGTACATTATAACTACACAAGTGTAATACTTAAGCATTATATCGTAAAAAATGAGACGGTATGCTCTCTACCTGTGCGTTGTGTATTCAATAATGTATAATGTCCTTTGGTTGACAATTTCTACTAGTTAGCTGCTAGTTAGGAGTAACTGCACTGCATTAATTTCACCGACATATACATGTATACTATGTACTTGTCACGCTGAGACTATTAAAATAGAAATAAACTGCAGCAATTGTTTAGAGAGCATTGAATTCAGATTTTTGTAAGCAGTGCGGTGTATGGATTACATTTTATATACACGACAGAACCAAGCTACGTTTGTTAATTGACACAAATGAGCAGTAAGTACATAACAGAACGTTAGGTATTTACTAGTATATCTTAAAGGTATTCATCATGATATACATAGGCATACCATAGCTAAATAGTGGAAAAGTTATTGTCAGTTAATATAAGTTAACAAAGCTACGCTGAGTGCATGCATAAAGTTGAACGTATCCGACAAACAGTAATAATAATTGCTCCTCATTTTGCATTTCACATTTCCAGTGATGAACTGAGCTGATGTGATGTGATGGTATGCGAGATTATGGTAAAGTAGTACCTATGCATACTCATCTCATGTGTCTGAAATATCATCCTTTATATGTATATAGGATTTGTGAATAGGTAGAGTGAATATTAAGAGCAAAAAGTGTACACTAGGAGTTGATGAGGATGACAACGACACTGAAATGAACTCTTGCCATTTATACCCCAGTCATTGTGGCAGCAAGTTTTATTTTGTGACCAAGAAAAAATCAACCTCAGTTTTCTGTTTATTAATTTCAGTGTTTTGATTTTGGATTTTGTTCATTCACGTGTGAATTGATTCTCATTCCGTCTGGTTGAGTTACGCAGCGGAAAGATTTTCAAAGTGCTTTTAGACGCAAGTTACATTAGGATAGGAAGCATTTAAAATTTGACAGAGATTTTTTACCTCTGTACATTAAAGCTTACATTCCATTTCCTTTCTTTACAATGAAACGGAACAGAAACACAATAGAGTAGTAGAAATGCAACAAGCTCATCACAACAAAACACTTGCTTACATTATTACATTAGACAAACAGACAGATACAAATAAATCTCTTTTGTATCTAGCTTCGCTGTAAGCATTCAAGAATCAAAGGATGTTTTACATTAAGCATCAATTTGTGTTTAGCATTGAAAAAACTATTTTATTGCGTTAAATCTGACTTGAGTTAGATTAGAGCTTGAAGCATTATGTTAGATTCGTCATTGATAGCCTTTCCTAGTGCATACAAACCTACTAATAAATATCTACCTACTACATAATGCATATATTGAATTAAGGAGATACCAGAGTTGGCTGACTCAACTACTCTGAGGGCCATGCCAGGCCACTATTATAGTTTTATCACCATCACCATCCTGCACATAGGCAATAAACAAGGAAGGAAAGGTCACTATTAATGTTCCTTTTGGTGTGAGTGATTTGAATAGTCTATGCATTTCATTCCAGCTCAGTTCACATTCCACAGATTTGCATCCTTATTTCAATCTCTTCCGATTCCTTATTATTTCTGTGCAAATCTTTTAGTTTTCAAGATATCCCCGTGCCATCATGTAGAAAGAGTGTTTTTCTAACAATTTTTGAGAGAGTACCATCAACGTTTTCAAATTAATGCGAAAACGGGTCCGAGAGTAAGTGAAAATTGGAGAAGACGCTTCGTTAATTTTGCAATTCATGAAACTTGTGTGGGCAGCGTGAAATTCAAGATCGATTAGTACCTACTTCAATATACCTGTGCAGTGCAATAATAATTTACCGAACCAGAAGAGACCACTTTGTGTTCTTCGTTAGTTAAATACAGGAAAAGACTTTTATCCAAATATTCACCAGCCCATGGAAGAAAAATTAAAAGTTCAAAAAACCCTTTTTACGTTTCACACATGAAAACCCTTGGAGCAATTTCAGTGAACAATGTTCTGTCTTGAGACAAGTTATTGAACGTAAATATTGTTAAATATTTATGATTAAAATGCAATCATGCAGTCATCTACACGCCTCATAGACCCATAAATCACGACAGAACATCATTTAAATTATTTTAAATAGAAAATACGTGTAAGTAATGAAGGGAAGCTCTGGAAATACCAGTGCCAGTGCATTATTATTATCTACCAATAGATTACCATAATATATTCAGTTACAAGACTTACCAACAGTTTTCTATTTGTTTTTCTTCCCGTGTGCGATAATATCGTAATGTTCGATAGATTCTAAAACTTAAGAAAACCTATGAAAATTAGAGGATGCCGTGTAGCGCCTTAGTTGCCATTCACAAAATGGAAAAAGAAAGTGGAGGAGGGCGAGTCACAAACGTGAATTCTAGCCCTGACGAATTAATCACCCTCACTTCATCATCTGCATCTTCTTCTTCGTCTGCATCATCCTCATCTTTGTCCTCCACCAAATCCGTCAAACGCATTCACCCGGTACGACCACAACATCCGAATCATCTTCAAAGAAATTATTTCAGGGTAAGAATTCATTTTCCGCCAAAACCTACAATTTCTATTCATTATTTCAGTCAACATAAAATCCAATGATACGTTCATTTGCATTTTCTTTTGCGTATTGTGCAATGAAACTGCTAATAAACAGGTACCTTAGCTTACCCTAGCCTACCCTTTTAAGTTTTACAATCGATAATGTTGCAAAAATCAAGTTCTATCCTGTTTCCTTATAAATATGTATGATTTGCCCACATTGTCTTTGTTCATTTATTCATTTTTACCCTTTAAAACTTCATTTACACACTTAGGTACTTTAAAACCATAAAAGTACATCCTTTGATAAATGCGAAAATCTCCATTTTCGAATTCTAATTCCTTTGTTTCAATTTACTACGACAATATATTTCAGGTAGATACTTACAGGAAGAACAGGTAATATTACTTGTCATTCGCACATTTGCAGTAATGAGTACAATGTTATTTACATGTTTTGTTTTATGAACCAAAGACTTTTATGCACGAAAGACAGGATTTCAGCGTGTTAATGTATCCTCTACGTATCCACTACTCTGCTGGTAAAACAATGCAGTGTGAAAAATAAGTGGCATTATTGGTATATTTCTATTCATTCATATCTATTTTTAACATCATTTATTTTTATGTCACAATAGTTCTAGTCTGTCTGGCTATTCTATCACGATTAATACAGCCGCACAAGCTAAGCATTACAGTTTATGACTTAAATCTTTTTAATTCAACTTCTTAATACATGTCAATCGAAATGTGTGGTATATAGAAACGAAGAGGACTTTTTCATCAAAAGATAGCTTGTTTTGTTTGATTTGCTTCAAATCCTTTTTTTATTCCGATGTGACTTGGAGTAAGGATAATGATTAATGATCGTTTGAACTTAATTGCTGTATACCAAACCACAAATGAATTTCATAGGAACTACTAATGTGGTTTCCCCTTGATTCGCTGAGCAAGAATAGTCCAGCATAGTAGTTACACTTCCCTATCTAATTATACCTCAGATTAATTACTAGACAATTTGCAGCCATAATGCAATAAACTATAAAGCAATCAACTCACTGTTATTACAAGTAGGATATAAAACGCTAATCTACGATCCTAGTCTACAATTTACACTGGCTAAATTAAGGTGATCATGTTGCTTCTGCACAACTCGTGATAATACTTTGTGGTTTATTGGAGCTATAATTGTACATATGTATTCATCATGCACACATATCGTCAGCAACATCAGAATCGCTTCAATACAATTGCATTAGACTGTTAAGTGGTAAGGAAACTTTGATGATGGCTTAATTCTTGGCTGCAGCTTGTAATTTTCAGCTATCTGACTCGAACTAGACACAAAAGTTAGTTTTCAGTCAGTCAGTACCTAACATTTTTTATCAGCAACCGACCTTCTCTCCCTTTTTATTCAAAAGTTATAGATCACAATCAGACTTTATAATTACTATTGTACAACATATCTTTGTATTTCGGCCAATGAAGATACACTTGCTTTTATAAATAAATCATATAAGTGCTCACATATTTTTATTCAAGAAGCTAAGACTCCTCTTGACTCCAGGAAACGATTTTTTTCTGTATTAGTCACTTAACCTTATCATCGTTTTGTAAAATCGGACCCTTGTGACTGTGACAATTGATTTTGTTTACGTTTATATGGCTTTTGAGGTTAAAAATACGACAATTAGGTGCAATAGGAGATTTGATGTGTAGAATTTTTTGCTCTTTGATGAATTAGTAAATAGAATTCCATGCAGGAGTAAATATTTCACATTATAATCATATAGTAGTTAAATGATACTGTGATTAAAGTATATACCTACGAGCTACACTTTTACTGTCCGACTGTCATCAGTCAGCAGGGATGACGAGATGCGAGATTGCCAAGGGCTAATATGTAATAACGCAGATAATAATTGCCATTGATTTGATAGCTTTTAATTAAGCATGTAAATGTTATACAATTTCATAGACAAATCACAGTTTTACATCATTATCGTTAACATTTGTTGCAAACATACTATTTTGGTCATCATCTATTTCTTAATTATAGACTATCAAGCACTATCAAGCACTATTGCATTAATATACCTTTGTCCCTGATATTTTAAGGGTTAACACTTGTGTTAGCATATAGCTGCAAAATTTGAGTACCCAATTTATTGTACTAAATACATATCATGTAAGTATGATATTGCAACTTTGAACATCCTGTTACTACACTGGTGTGTTAATAGAAAGCTTTGATGCATTTGATTTAAGACTTGGCTTGTATAATACCTCTGGTTGAAATAAAAACTATGTAATGTAACTTTTATGTAACTTTTAGAAACAGAGAGCAGTCGTGTTTTTGTATATGTAATGTTGGGAATAGAAAAACAATTTCAAGGACTCAAGGAAAAGCATCAGTAAACAATTTAAAAATATTCCACTACATCAAAACAATATGGAAAACACGCTTATCCTATTAAATCATCAAATTCCAGCTTGCTCATAAATATACACAGGTAGCAGACGAAGTCGCAAAAATTGGATATGATTTTCCTATTGAAAATAAAAGCCTACCGTACACACAAGTGCTCTTAGCGAGCGAGTGAGCACACATCAGAATGTAAATGTATAGTAGTTTAAAATTTCAATTTCTACATGTCAATGGCACGAATGCCTGCTTTAAAAACTTGGCTTAAAAGTATTCCCCGTATGATTTATGCTGTTTTATAAATAAACTATCAAATTATATGTATTGACTCGTACATTATATGATTCTAGCTATGAAGCTAGATTTCTGCAGGTCAAAAAATGAAAAAGTCAACCATTATGCGCTATACATTACGTTATAATGATTGCTGTCATCACAAATGTGAAAGTTTCGTCGAAAAGGCTTATATTTTTGGACGGCAAATAATAGGGATCACAAATAAGTAGCATGACTTTATTATAATAACGCTCTCTTTTCATAGAAAATCAATAGGAGGAAACTGGCTGGTTTAATTCTAACCTATTGACCATAACCTACTGAATGAAGCGTAAAAATAAGAGAAACATGCAATGACATGCCAAGTGTTACCATTCTGCATTTACTCTCCCCATATCCCCTCTTTTTGTATAACACATCTGCTTTTCGATAGTTTACATTACATTTGGGTACACAGATATTATACTCAAAGTAGAGTAGTACTAAAGTCAAAGTAGTACTCGCACAAAGATAATATATCATATGTATGTATGGAGTGGCCCTAAAAAGCTCTAACCATTAGGCATTATATAAATAATATGAAATGTTGTGTACAGCTTACTCAGTGAGTATTCCCTAAAGTAAGTTAAACTATTACGTGAATTAACGATAACATGTTCAACTGCCAAAAAATACAGGACAGAAAAACAGAAACAGAGTTGGTAATTATAATTTCTTAGAATGTGTACTTGCATAAAACAATGACTTCTTTCGTTCAAGGATTCGTGGGGGATTGTTAATTTCCTCCTTAGCCAAATTTATGTAATAAATAGAAGGGACAAGATTTTTTCTTATACCGAGTACTAAAATCTCATCTACTGCTATAAAATACTGCATAAGTGGTAAGACACAAACATGGAAGAATCATAAGTATACCGAGGCTATTCCGTCATTATTATAGCACATAGTATACTATAACGTAATAATAAAGCTTAAGCTAACCCTGCACACATTAATCTGTTTTTTGTGTTTCAACTTCAGAAACACCAGTAAAAATTACTGAGGTTTTTTCGAAATTAAGCATTAAGTACTAAAAATGTTTTTTTAGATGCTCAACTAAGGAATCCAGTCCCATTAAATGTGCATCAAGATGAGAAGTGCTCTAAAGCGAAAGTATTTTTAGTTTATGAATAGAATAAAAGACAAGGTTTACATTACACCTAAATGAAGGCACAATGGAAGAAAAGAACAAAGTCTGATCAGTTTTGATCTGTCAGTCCCTCCGTCGCACTTGAAATGATAGGAGCCAGGAGCTGTACTCAACTCAGGTTAATTACCGTCATATCATGAAACTAAAAAGGGTCACGCAAGACTTCATAATAATGAACCTTACGTTTTAGGCTAAAGATATGCTACCCTCTATGTACCTATGGTACTTATAGGTATGTATTCCATATTATAAACTAAAGTGATATTACATTAATTTACAAAGGATAAGTATATAGCTATGGTACAGCTATGGATAGACTTACTGACACTGATGTTAGCATTACTACAGCTTCATTTTGAGCACGAGATTGTATTTACATGCAATTACATTACATTTCATTTAGGATATGTTAAAGTGGCAGTCTACATGTTCATGTGGATGTGCTTTGCTATTTTTACAGTGTTGAGAATGCACTTGAATACCTGTAGGTATTAAAATATTATGAAGTATGATATATCGTTCGATGCTGAGCGCATAATCGGATAGTAAACAGTAAGTTTTATACAGGAGTGCATATAAAAATAAATGCATGAGACTCATGGCAAGCTGCTTGGGTAAAGCTCTTCATAGTCAAATGCCCACTATTTATTGCCACAGCTATGTTATACGTATTTTATATGAGACAATTGAGATACACATTCACATCTATGTATGTACTACGTTGTTCTGTTCTACGATCCAATGCAAAGCCAAGTTTCAAGGCGTTGTTTCCTCTACCATAATAACCGATGCGTGACACTGAATAGTTTTTTCGCAGAGTCTACCTGTGGACTGCAGGTACCTACTGCCGAACAGTGAAACAGACAGATATAGAATAGCGCGACCCAGTGCACAACATCTTATTAGACAGATAGTAGGTACTAAACGAATAAAACGCTCAAAGTAAACTGAGTAACTGAGGAGTAGTAACTTTGTACTGAAGGATTATTACACTAGCTATAGTAGGTAGCGCGAAAGAAATCTAACGATTTACCTGTCTTAGTCTGTAGCTACTACTAAAAATGGGTATATGACTAAATCCTTTGTTGTAGAATCCCATTGTGTATTTACTTAAGGTAAAGAGGAGATCAGGAGATCACCAAGAGGAGATCAGAGAGACAACGTGTACGTATCTGTGTACATTGTATTTGCTAATGTTTTGTTAAGCCAGTGAGTTAGTCAGTTGTTTTCTGTGTTTCATACTCGCTCAGGTCGTTACGTTAAATTACTTTATGTTACAAGACACTGCATTCGAATCAAAGTCTACGACGAAAGCTTAGGTTTACACATGTAGGCACAATAGAGGATTTTATTCTAGTTTTCCATTCTATACATTGGAGGAGAGAAGTTTCGTAGCTCAATGCAGTGTGTCTTGAGTTTGATTTGAGTAAATCCTTTGATCTGAGCCTGAGCTTAAAGTGCCAGACAAGACATAACATAACTAAAAGGAAAGCAAAGTGAGCATTGATTTATTGAGGATGAAGTGAGACTAGGACACACTGTGCTCTATTAAAGCTAGATCAGTTCACTTCAGATAAATATACGGCAGTCAATGTAAATTACCTATGTAGATCTCATATCACACGAGAATTATTTAT
Organism: Tomocerus maximus; assembly: GCA_019776445.1. Classification (NCBI taxonomy): domain Eukaryota; kingdom Metazoa; phylum Arthropoda; class Collembola; order Entomobryomorpha; family Tomoceridae; genus Tomocerus; species Tomocerus maximus. The sequence goes on along the minus strand of JABASH010000258.1, from coordinate 29,488 downwards.
ATAGATAGAAGTGCATGAGGCTAGTGTATAGGGATTGTTAAATAATCAGAATCATCACATCTCGAGTAAAAGTGTTTTTAAATGTGCTCATGCCATCTTAGCCAATCTCTCAACGAGACAACTACCCTTTGCTTACATGTGAGATCGAGAAACATCTTCATTCTTAAATTGGATCGGGGATTGAGTGACATTCAGTGTTGTGTTGACTATTCCAGTCTGATGCGTTGCGTCTGTCTGTCTCGTGGTTGTTATAAGTGAGAGAGAGGAAGGAAAGACCTCATTCACTTCAATTCTTATCCAAAGATACAAATACTTATAATATCAAGTTCCAACGTAAAGTAAACGTGCTCCAAATCCGAGTAGGGTCTCTTCCAAGAAATCAAGCCTCGTCCATAAATATCTTGAGAGTCTGCACTCTGATTTGAGTGAATATAAAACCAATAGTTAAACCTTAGGACATGCTACATAGAATTATCCATTCAGAGTGATCTTATTAGTTCCTCTAGCATGTTATGAAATAGCAAATTAGTAAATAAGAAACTAAATATTCCAGTTTGTTTTCCCTATATTATTATTTGTCTGAGAAATTGGTGTCATGTCAGTCATGACAATATTTATCACTATTCAGCAGTAACATAATTACAAATCTTCCTATCAAATTCACTTTAATTCCCTGAGTCAATTGGTGTAATCTTCTTTTCGACTTCCTTATCATCTCGATTTAGCATTAGGTTATCCATTGACAGATAGACACACATTCTCCATTAAGAAACTTACGATGGATTTACAATAAATAGAAGATGTTAATACCCTGCGCTTGTAACTCAGTCTCCTCGGACCTATATAAGTGTTGAAGAAGTACAACTGTAGCAGTATGTGCCTGTGTATTTGAAAGTTCAATCTTTATGTTTATGTTTTTAGTGCAGTTTGCACTTTTTGCATAATACAAAATTTACTTCAAGTTTAACGAATTACATAAAGAGTGAAGTTAAAAACGAGTGCCTTTTTGTCTGGCCTGCTCTATATCTTGAAATGTTCACAAGAAGTTTGAGAAGTTGAGACTGTTGACTGGTAAATGATCTGCTAAAGTAAAAGTTTCCATCGAGCCAAAACGCATTCGCTTACTCTTAAACTTGATGGTGAGAGATGTAATAACACTAGTGAGAGAAATGATGTAACTTATATCAGGATATAAACATCCAATTATTTCTTAACTTCCTCAATTTTATATCTTCTTGGGTGTGTGTGACTGACCTATGGGATGCTGTCTATAATAATCCTAACAGAAAATTGAACCAAACCAAACAAGAGTGCTTTACTTTGTTTTCATGTCGATGATCTAACAGTTATAGGACCAGACTGTGTATTTACTATTGGATCATTGGACGAGGACATGAACATGTTACCATTTAGCGTTCATTCTAAACAGAAGTGTGTTCGACTGAAATGAAGCTTATTGGAATTAAAGAGGGAAGAGTTACAAACTAAGTAACAGCCATTTATTTATGTTTATTTATCGTGGACGTTAACCACTAAACTACTAACACACATAAATATCATTCAGCTAACATTTAAAACAAGTTCCCAAAACAAAACATCCTTTGCACTATGAAAATGGGCGAAAGTGACTCATCATGCCAAATGCACAGCTTCAATAGCTTTATAAATAATCATTGCACGAAACATACCAGTGGGAATAGTACTGTCAGCAGTACCAACAGCAGTACCAATGGAAATTATTTCAACAATGAAACGGATGGGAAAAAGTACAAATTAAGATTAAAATTCGATGGAGCTTGTGCTTTAGAGGTTGTTCGCTTAAATGGAGGACATTTTCAGGTTCGTTTCATACTTGACTATAAGGACAAGAAATATATTTCTAGCATTGAGAAATTCAAGCGTATATTGTACATATATATTGTAATTACCTCGTAATTACTATCAATATCAAGGCAATTAAAACAACCTCAACTATTGATTTAGTTCGCATACCACATTTTGCACCACGTATCTACATAACCTAAGTTTTAAATATTTAGTTGATAAATAATTAATTACACGATATAGAAAATACGTACATGTATTTTTACATCTAAATAGATTTTATATGTATTAGCTAATTACTATTTCAGCTTGGTTAGTTTTATTGTTATAAATACTGATTCACGTAATCATTTTGATTGAGCCAGTTTAAGGGGGCTAAAAATTATAATTCTGAACTAATCATTTCCCCTTCCTTTCAAATACAACTATTTATCACTGTAAAAGCATTTACTCATTCAAATTATATGCAAACTAGGATATGACACGTAATTTAGCCTAAAATATATTATGCAAGTTCCAATGTGACACAACATAATAAATCACAAAAGGTAAAAACAAATTACCGTAATAACAAACTGTATTGTACGTCTTAAAATGAATTTCGTGTTACTTTTCGGCCTTTGGGAGCATCACTGATGAAGTGATGAACGTTTATCATTCTAAATACTATCGCAATTTTAATTTGCATTTTTGCATTCATGGCCGTTAATCCTTTTCTGTAGTATAATTTTTCCGTATTGCATTTTGGAACTATCTAAAATATGTGCTTGACTATTTTATCATTCTAAGCATGAATATTACAAACACATTATTACAACCTGAATGAAAATACTAACGTATACCTCGCTAGATATTTAAATTTCAAATGAGCACAGTAGGAAATAAGGCTTACTCATTTCCCGGATGGGCTTTGACTTGAAGCAATTTTTTAAATCATTGAATGGACAAGAATTACGCAAGACTTGCCACTTACTACCTACAATGGTCTTAGATTCTCCTTTTCATCTTTCTCACCTACAGATTTTATGGTTTGTGCAATGGTACACATGTCTATTGTTCGAATGGAACATTTAATGTGATAACAAACTGAAGTTATACTTATACTAAGAATAGATGTGTTTAGTTGTTTATGTTGTGATATATAGACTAGAGAGATCAATGTTGTGTTGATTGCATATGAGTGCGTTCTGTAATTGTATTATCTCAAGTTGATTTATTATTATTATGAATGTGGTAAACTACAGATAGTTACAGATACATAGTCTTGAGCTCAATGCTTACTAGTGAAAATCCAGTTGTTGGTTTGCATTGAAGCAAATCACATAGCAATAAGTAATAGCCGAAATGAGATACCTATTTAAAGTTCTGCCAGTCTGCCATGATAGGTATATCAAGAATTATAGCACACACACACGTAACATTAAATCTTTTATCGTTTTTGCAATCTTGTAAATGCATTAGTCTAACCATGTTTTTAAATTAGCAGCTTCAAACAGCTTTTTTGCAATTAAGTTTTAACAATTAGGCGTGCGTGTGTTCAAGTCCAATTTCCGACGTACAAGTACATTTGCTAATCGTGTGCACCTATATAATGGTAGCATGCGTAATTTAACCTTTTTAACGAACGTATAAAAAAGGGAAAAATCATTCGATGTATACTAATAGCTCAAACGAAAACGGATTTAATGTTTAAAAATGATAATTCATGATTATAACAAATGCTCCATAATTCAAGATAAGTTCTCATATGCTTAAGCCAGAATATTTGAAATTATAAATGCGAAGGAGAAAGTCAACAATAATGGCACACAGAGTAACTGCAATAATAATAAGTTGCAATAGTGCAACAATCAAAATGTGACATTGTACACCCTTATCATTTCTATCATTATCATGGTTGTTTTAGTAGAAAAATGTGTAAATAATGTTCTGCTGGTGCCTTTAATAAAAGTGTCGCAATAATGCTTATCTATAGTTTATTAATATACTATGATTTATATAAAAGTTCCTTAGTTCAATGTCTGTAATCTAATTCAATTTTCTTACTTTCAGAATTTGACACATTTGGACATCAGTGGAAACAGTGCAGAGAAGTTGGACTTGCGAAGTTTGGCTAGGCTAGAATGGCTTTGTTGTTCTAATAATAACCTCGAAGTACTGTCTTTATCTGGCAGCTCCCTAACTTACCTTGACTGCTCTCGAAACAGTAAGAAATTTTATTAAAAAGCTTATGATTTTGTGTACAAATAAATGACTCAGCTTGGATGTCATGTGGAGCACATTCATTTTTACCTACATTCACATATTCCTTTACAACAAATTCCTTTTAAGTATAATTAAATAGGTACAGTAATAATAAAGGTATTTATAAAGAAACTTTCATTTTTCTTACAGATTTACAGTCCATCTCTATAGACCCTGTACCAAATAATTTGGGCACTCTCCAAATCTCATTGTAAGCAAATAAACAAAACATCGTAATCATAAAGTTCTTATACTTGCTAATTCTTCTTCAGTGAACCATGATTATGTTCACTGTAAGTTCAGTTTTTATTGCTATATTTTATTTCAGTAACAATTTAGAAGACTTGCCCAAATGGACATTCATCGTGCCAGAATTATTTATCATTTATGCATCCCACAATCGTCTTCGGCAGCTCGACTGCAAATTCCAAAACTGCCTGTCAAATCTCCCAACCCGTGAACTACACCTTCATTGTAACAAAATCGAATTCGTTTCAAAAGATTTTATTCAGCGAGCAACCAGGTATTCTTTCATATTGCTTAGTTCCAATCCTACGGTTTATAAGCAAGATATTTAGTACGTGTATAATGTAACATGTTTTTTGGTGTAGTATTTGTTACTCAAGTTTTAATGTGCTACTAATTTCTCTATCTGTAGAGAATCGTTCATTATTAAGTGATGCACACACTTATTCTACAAAACCATAAGGCTTTTTGAGTTCTATTACTTAAATACTTTACGAGCGTCTGTAAACACGTAACCCGAAGTGAAGTATAAATAGCATTATTGTTATTTACGTCAAGTTGTATTGATGTTAATGCTTTAATAGATGATTCCAAAGAAGCAGAAATTTTGTCTATACAGGGGTTTATAACTAATGTACCATATGTACAGACTACAGATGTACTATAATCTTCTTCGCTCTGTTTTTGTTTTATGGTTGTTATTATTTATGTCATTCAGCATTAAGGACATTATACTTCTAACCATGAAGCATCCAACTTAGTAGCGAAAGCAATAAAAGCAACTTTATTAAGTTGAATCAATATTGCAACTGTAGAATTGACCTCACAGATAACTTTTTTCGCCGTTGCAAACAGAGAGCAAGTCAATAAAATATTGGCCATTTATTTTTATAAGTGCTCTTTAAAGAATTCATAACCATATGCGTCTTATAACGACCAGAAAAATTGCGGAAACTAATTATCAAGCATGCAATTATGTTTTTGTATGCGTACTAAATGTTAACGATAAGTGCGTGTGTATGCGTATCGTTAGATTGAAATCTATGGTTTGTGTTCCTTATGATGATTATGTACTACAATTTACAAAATAAACTGATTTATAGGTATGGATTGTTGTAACAGCAGTAATACTGAACGATTTATCCGAGTTAGAGCTGGGAGTTGAAACTTATCCACAACTGAGCTTCAATTTTTTGAGAAAATGCAAAAAACTTAAGACGTACAGACGCAAAAGGTTCTGTTATTAACACTTACTATAGATGCGAGTTGCTAATTGTGCTATTTAGGCTGTAAAATGTTAGTAAATAGTGTTTATTTTAGTAGAATTGGCAAAATGGAATTGCTATGTACTGTCAGAAGAGATAAAGTGCTATGCTGTAAACATCCGCGTAATTCCAACAAAGATAGAAAACAGATATTTGTAACCAACTCCAAAACATTTTCCTTTTTATGTTTAATTTATTTGTTTAAAATTATCATCTAACCATCTTAGTGAAATTTAGCGGCTGAACATTCAGGTTGTTTGTATTCTTAATGGTTTTTATTTACCAACAGACAGGTCAACACCATTAACACTTTATGTGCAGCATATCTACTTAGATTACCAAATAAGTAGCCGTGGAATTCCTAAGCATACACTAACAATTGCAAAGAAAGATTATAATTCCTTGTTAGCTTAGGGACCCCATTGAATGAAATTGGAATTAAAGGAACCCCAAGAGAGATTTTCATGCTTTGATTGACTCGATTACATCTTTTTATTGTGAAAATTTGTCACCGTCAACATAAGCACAATAAGTGGACCCCTGGTTCGGAACGCTAAGTATGTAAGTAGCATAGACTAGGCACCTACTTCCAAAATGTCAGTTTCGTTTTACTTGAGCATTACAATTTAGACAGGTACTTTCCTCTTGGCATAGATCTGAGACCCAGATCTGTGATTTAGGAACCTAGGAACTAAAGGCTGACAATAAAATGATGATAATCGATTTAATGCTGTATTGAATTAAAACAAGGTTAGATCTAAGCATGTTGTAAAAGTAAATTCGATAAATTAACAAAAGTTTATGCAGAAGTAGGAACCGCAATCTTATCAGAAGCGTTTATGGTTCTTTGTCTTCTTTTGATGCTAACATATTTATGTAAGATTTTATTCAAGTATGTAGGTACATAGATTGAATGTATGTAAAAGTAAAAGATTTAATTAGCAATTAATTACATTTTGTATTAATCTACCACTACCATCAATGTTCTTCAGAGTACAGGCAATACACAAAACTGTTCTCGTTTTCCTATTTGGTTGCACTAAATAGTTACTTGGTTAAAATGTGTTACGTTATACACTAGTATTTTAATCGTGAGTTTCGACCTTGACTGTTTCACTTCGAAACAAGAAAGTTAGTGGATTTTGAGTTTATCTGTGATCATGCATGATATTTGATTAATTTATCTCACTTATGATTTTTTAGGTTAAAAATTCTCAACTTGAGTCAAAACATCATCGAGCACATGCCGAATTTTGGCAAGAAATGTAATATTCAAGAACTGTACATGAGTCGGAATCGTTTGCAAGATACAGAAGAAAAGGACGCTTTGGACTTCCTTCTGGAATGCCAACAAATACGAAGACTGTACTTGGCTTTTAATAAAATTGAACAAATCAGTGAGCGGTAAGAGTACAAAATTCCGCTCTAAATACTGATGTGGATAATGTTCTAATGTAGAGCTAATGCAATCAACTTTAATCTTGAATTTAAAGAACTGCTTGAGTGATCAACTCAAGTCATTCGTTTAAAATGATACAATTAATTACAACATAACCTTTATCATGTTAACTTGCCGAGTGAAAACTATAACAGAAAAAAGTGGAAATATTTATTACACTTAAGTTAGGTAGTTTATTGTTCCTAGAGGCTAACCTTTTATTACTTTATGACCATTATATTGTAGCTCAATAATTCTACTCTGATCGACCGAGAATTTTATTACCCCTTGATTATTTTGTAGGCTGTGCATTTTATTATTTTGAGATGATAGATCTTATTTTGATTCCTTACTTTCTTGCAGGTGTACGACCGTATGGAAAAATCTTGAGGAATTAATTCTGTGTGGAAATCGCATTCGTAATTTACCGTCGAAAATTTCGTCCATGTCTAATTTGAGAGTTCTTCGAGTTCATGCCAATCGTCTTGAGAATGCGCCGAATTTGTCTAAAATGCCATCTCTAAAAGTTGTCGATTTGTCTCACAACAACTTGAGAAAGATTAATCTCGAAAATCTAATATCTGGAGGAAACTTAACTTATTTAGATATTTCATGTAACGAGAGGCTAACATTAAATCCAGAAAAACTTACAAACCCGCAGTAAGAACAATATTTTTAACAAATACAATCTTCAACAACTGAAACTAAATTGTAAAATAATTTTATTTACAGTCGAAGGCCAATGAATCTAGTAGAAGTATCAAATCCAAGAAAAGCAATTTCTCCCGGATCAAGAAATAACGATTTTAAAGAATTTCCAGCAAATCCACCTTGGGAAATCGGATTCTCGGAATTGCCTGATAGAAATCAAACTCTGAGTATTACACAATATCGAGATGTAAATCTGTCTGATGGTAAAGAAGCTTTGTTTGGAATTTTTGACGGTGGAGATGGAAATGCAGCTCCTAAAACCATATCTAAATCAATTGCCAAAATATTTGCGGAAGAAAGGAATATTGAAGAGACACACAAATTCTCTTTGAAATACACATTATTAAATGCCATGAAGTAAGTTGAAAATGTGGATATCACCGTAATTCCGTTATCAATAATTATATGGCATGTTGTGTTAATTTTACTATTTTTGTTCCAATAGAAATATTCGCCAACAAGGGAATACAAAACCCATGCAAGGAATCCTGTGCCTTTTGTCTATCCAAGAAGATCCTCTTTTACCTGGAAAACAATCGTTTATGTTAAATGTAGCAATGATAGGTGGAATACGATGTCTTTTAGTTGAAACGGGAAGAAAAATAACCCGACTGACGGATATCTACGATGGAGAAATGGGTAACCAAATGCAAATAAACCAAGATGATGAGAAAGACTCGGACACTAACAGTGAAACGAGCAGTACGAAGTGCAATTCTACCTCAACGACAAGCGGGAATAATCTTAGTGGAAATATTCCTGACCCGAAAATATTGTCTTTACCATTAACAACTGCAGCAGAATATTTAATAATTGCAAATCAAAGTGCTTGGAATCATGTCAGTGAGCAAGAACTTATCGAAGAACTTGAAAATCATCGGCACAAAAAGAGTGTTTTAATTGCAAAGCGAATCACAGATATGGCGCAAAGTCATTCTTGCAAACAAAGTTTAAGTTTGATCCTCGTTCGTTTTAAATGGCACGTTACATCATCCCGGTCATCTGGCCTTGGCTCAATAGAAAAGTCAAAAATGACCGCACTAGGGGAATTCGGACCTTTGAGTTACGGAAGTGGTTCTTCGGACTATTCTGATGTATCCAACCCTTTAGTATCAGTTACTACGCCTGATAGTGCAATTGATACCGATCGAAGTTCCGGTTCAGGAAGTGTCGCCGGAAGCAAGGGTTCTGGCAAAAGTTCAGGCAGTAAAGAGCACCATCAAATCATGGAAGCAAATGATTTTTCTAAAGGAGGGAGAAAATCCGTTGCGCTTAGTGAGAAGAACCATCATAAAGACAATATCAATGACGAAATAGAATCCCTAGCTAACACATCTATATCTCAAATGTCTGTTGAACAATTTCGCTGTTGGGAGTACATGTTGGAACAAAATACAAAGTTACTTTTCAAGAAAGAGTTAGATTCTCTGTCAAAAGGAGCTTTCCAAAGGAATCAGAAACTGAGAAAATCAGTTCATTTCCCATATCAAGACAGTGGAAATAATAGTAATGGAACAAAAGGTTACAAATCCACCCAAAATGTTTCAGCTAATGGACACCCTCATGGGAAGCATCATAGTAAATCTTCTGCCTCGCCGGGATTCTACACTTTAAGTAAAGCAAAATCCCTGTCACACCTTTTTGCTGCAGATTCTCCAAAAATTCCATATGAACCGGGAATCGGACACGTACAAGCACACACTCCTCAAATTGGATACAATCACCAGCATATTCAGCATCATGGCCATAATAACAATATCAATGGATTTGGAAATGGATTCGGGAAACAGGTCAAATCAAATTTTCCCATCTTTAATAATGTCAATGGTGGTTTTTTGGGAAATGTCCGATCTTCTACTCGCAGAACGATTCTGGGAGGACCTAATGCTGCTTATTTTGGCAGCTCTCAGCGACTAGTACCACCAACTCCTGTAATGCCTTGTCAACAATTTTATGATCCTGCTGAAATACAAGAAATTAAAAACTTGGACTCTTTAGAACATGATAGTCGTCTCAAGAAATATTGGGACAACAAAATTACGGAATTATGAGTTGCAGTTCTACCTATCGCTAATATCGTTAATATACCATTCGTTTTCAAAGTTTTCTGTAAAGAATGCCACACTATAGACGTTTCAGACAAAAGTGGCAATATTTCCTATTGTAAAAATTATGACTTAAAAAGACATTCCACTTTACTGTTCCAAAGTTTTATCAAAGTTAATGTTATTGTTCGATATAGTTAAAATAGAAGTCTCCTCTATATCATGCTTTGATGTACACAAATTACTAAATGAACTATAGGATAATTTTATTATTATATGCTAAGGAATATAAGTAATTGCCTGCTTTTACCAGTACGGTTTTATTTTAAGTACATCGTTACCGGTAGACATTCATTTACTGTACTGACAAAAATTTCGGAGAAATAAACGGAGTCCTTTATTACATTTCTGTCCATTTGATCTTATAGGCTTTTTATTATCTTTTCACATCCAAATGCATAGTTAAAACTGTTTAACATGTTAATTCATCAATGAATACGAATGCTTTATTATTCGCTGCCTCTGTTAATAACAGATTGTTCATTTAAGTAATATACTTACTTCGTCGAACGTAATTACGAATTGTGGAAAAAAATTCAGGTAGCATGAAATGTTACTATTTGTATCAGTTCCTGAAGTGTTATGAATGGCAAAATTCTGTACGCGAATTAATTGTACTTTTTACTGCCTATAAATTCTGTGGATTTACACCAAGAGGATGCGTGATTAATTGCAAACACCAAAAACCAGTAGGATATTGAGGAATGACTACAAGGAACGATACAAAGTGTCATGTTAATGAGCAAGAAGTTTATTGTCTAAAGACGATGTCCTAAGAATTGCAAATTAAATTCACGATAAATAGCCATTTTATGTATATGGAGTAACTCAGACATGTTGTAGAATGCAGAAGGTTATTGAATAGGATGATAGAATTCAGTAATATAGAAATGATAGTAGTGATTAAATAGTTGCATAATAAATACTATTATATCTGAGTACGTGTAGGATAGTTCCTCTGGACTAGAATGCATGTTGATGGACGGATGGATTAAATGGGCCTATAATTCTACACCTTAAACACGCATTCCAACTGACCAGCCTATGTGCTGGGAATCAGTTACTAGATGAGGATGAGCAAAGGATAACATAAAATAATCTTTGAAGAACACGCTTTTAAACGCACATTATATTACTGAAATGAAGTATAACAAGGGAAGGTAATGTGCAATAAAGTTCCTCCCGAGGCATTTGACTAAGCTTATCCTTTTAATACTGTATACCTACTGCTACGACTACAACGAATCATTATTACAATAACGTAATAAAACTACTCAGATTTACTAAATTCCTAAGTGCTACTTAGCCTCCTACAGTGCGAATTCTTTATGCTTAATCCATTCACCTTGTCTGTCTCTGACTGGCTCATTCATCCTTGATGTTGATGGTGGGTTTGGTGGTCGTAGTATGTAACTTACTTTAATTCTTGCATACTTCCATTTCAATATACAAAATGAATAAAGAATTTGATTCAAATCTCAAGTTGAATTTCAAATAATATAAACTGATCTCTTTTAAACGTTGATGAAACGGTTCTACCATTTTAAACTTACAGTTTAGTTTACATTTCATTCACTGTCTCTTGTTCATTCTTTGAGGACATAATGATTACGAATATATACGAATGACGACCTTTTCGTTGGTACAACATTCCATTTTCGTAACACTTCTTCAGGGAAAGAAATGTATGTACTTTCTCTCTTTTTCATTTCTAAGTAATTTAGCTTATTGATTTGCGGAAGAAGTAGGCTATGCGAATCTCTCGGCTATACTATTATCTTCAAGCTTTTTTTAATGAACTCAAAAACGAACCCACCAACTATTAATTACTAGAATTAGCGACAAAGAACATTGAAATTGTATGAAAACTGATAGAAAAGTAGTGCCATTAAATTTTTAAATGCTTCGGAAGAATATTATGATTTACATACTAGCTAAAAAGATAAAAGCTAAAAAAGATTTAAGCTAAAAAGATAATCTCAGGTAAAGATACAAGTGTCTGAGCTCTCAACAGATAGTATGCCATTAATCTTTCAATAGCAAAGGAACAAGGCACCACGGAAAATGGCAGGAAGCGTTCGAAAATATGTAGAAAAGTTGGGTGTCTCGTGTTTGCATGTTTAACACACTTAGGTAGAGAGGAGTCTAGAGATTATAGAAACCTGTCCATTATACGGTTATAGACGCCATAGGAGTGATAGGGGTAGGTATAGCTTCGAGTTAATCCTTGAATTGAATAGGTAGTAAAAGGAACTTAAATTGACTGGCATAGCATGGGATGCCAAAGTATGACAATCTGAGGTCCGTTTACAATTACCTGGCAAAGTTCTTGGTTGTTACATCATAAACATAAAACTGACTGAATAGGTTTTTGTAGTTTTGTTATTTGGCAGTGTGATAGGTTATTATTGTGATATGAGGAGATGATAGTGATCGAGGTGAACGGTGAACTGAATAATAGGAAAGCAAAAGATAATGGCAACAATTACACACGAGAGATTTAATTTTTCATAGCACTTAATACGACAACGCAAGTTAAACTGTATATTTCATGGGAGCTAGGGCAATCCTGAACCCAAAACAACTGTGCTTAATGCATTTCATAATTATTGTGGTATAGGGACCTCTGCCTAATTATTGGAGGTACCTACGCATTAGAGATTGTAGTAACAGGTAAATAATAAGCTACACATCTCCCCTACAGTCAGTCCAAGCAAATGAATAATAAGATGTGTGCATGGACGCAGAGGTGAAAAAGGGGGAGATGAAGATGAACTTACGCATGCATGTTGGGAGTGAAGAGTGGACCACTAAAACATGGCTTAATTACTAACCAAGGAACAATTACCATTGTAGGACATGGAAAGCAATCTAGTAGGTAGACAATTAAATGGAACATCTTACCTACACATACTAACACACAATGATCCATGTATCCTTAGTTAGTTGACCAAACACCATCATTCCACCCTCCCTCCTACAATGCACTCATTCTGATAATAACTGAAAAGCTAACTGTCTTATCTCCTCAAATCCCATCATTCCCATCTGCATCTGCAGAATCCAATCAAACTCGATTGACCAGGATTGAGTTACAGATTATGTAGCCATAGCCGGTTCGAATCCTGCTCCCTCAGTTAACTTACGCTATATAATTTACTAAATAAACCTCCAACTTTTATCAATTGCTTTAGTTTTGCATGCATACCCAATGAATCTCATCTCATAAATCTAACTATTAAACCTGAGACTAGATGAAATATTAATCTTTTTTGCAATGTGTAACTATCAAAAAAATTAACAGATTATGCTTCCAATTTCCAATGGATGTCTGCAGTTCATTGTTCCTTTCTTTATAGCCCTTGTAATCCAAACTGGATCCCCATAATTAAGAACACAAATATTTATAATTCATTGATTTACAAACAAGCTTTTGTGCTGTAGTGTTCAATTTAAGATTGTATTATTATCATTGCCAAAATGTTCTTGATACGATCTCATTTATATTGAGCTCAACCTTAAACAATTATTTCCAAGGATGCAAGGGATTGGACACTAAATCACATAAACACTTGAACTATTCATAGACCAACTTTCGTCTTGGGTCTAATTTATCATCGATGTCAATAAATATGTTCGTAGATATAATAACACGTGTACAAGTCAAGTGAATGCCCAACAAGCGTATAGAATTCAGACAAAGATTCGCAAACCTTCATTCACATGCCTGTACACTACAATACACATCTTGAGAAGAGAATGGCTAACATACTAAATAATTAAATACCTAAGGCTCAGCGTATAACAATGAAAAGGTAGTAGTAGTAGCACCACATGAATGAATTAGATTTATTAATCGATTAGAAATTGAACTGATTTTTCTATATATTACTAAACTCTGTTAAAGGAACGAATAAATTCCTTTTAGGAAATTGTTTCTTTGATTGAAATTTTAATTTTATTGCTTCAGGAATGTCAGATGCAACTGCAACTTTTCGACATTTTGTATCAATGTATCGTATCGCATGTATATCCTAATGGTATGTTTGTATCGCATGTTCAAATTGCAATTAGGGTGTAGATAAGGAAATAAAATGCAGTAGCAATAGTAGCACAATGAGTAGTGCCATTGTGTGCATAAAGAATTAGCGTGAATGCAATCAAAATATTTCCAAGAGTTAAATCAGTGAAAGGAATTTAGTTACACGTAAAAGGAAGCCTCTTTAGAGGAACTAGTTTATAAATTATTCGTAGAAATTCAACTAGGACGGACTTAGATGTACGATGGATGTAACTGTACCTGTAATCACGTGCAGGATTACTAATATTTTTATGCATACAATAATACATGCCCAGTAAGCAATGTAGAATTCTTGCTTCATTCATGAGTTGTAATGCATTTCATTGAAATTCTTCTTAGAAAGCGGCCAATTCCTATGTACGAACGAACTACTGCTGTTTTATGAGATACTATGTCATTGTTCACACTCCATGCTACAATCTTATTATATGGGATTTGGTATAGTATCGTATTATTGCTTAAAATTACATTAAAATGTGTAGTCACATTTCACGATTTCTGGTGGCTATATCATGACTGTAACTTACCATGCTAAAGGAAAAACGTTTTACCAAATAACTTTATTTCAATAGAAAAGTCCCGCTAAACTACTGGTGTCAGTGGTGTCTAGTAGTTAATCTACTAGTAATAAAATTATTGAAATAGTAAAATTATTATATCAATTCATAATAGGCATTATAAGTATTTATTGATTTTAAACAAGTATATGCATTAGCTAAATAAAATGCAAACAATACTCTGTCCAATATAGCAGACTGTACCAGTCCTAACTGGATCATTGAAATAACACTACTAGCAGATATGTTACATGCGTAAATACATTGTGTATTTCTATGCATACGTGAATAGAATAGTTACTATTGATAGTAGGTCTACTTTTTATAGTTCATTGGTGAATGTTTGCAAATACAAAGAAACTCCGTGTCGCGTACAAATCAATTGAAATATTATAATTGTCTAAATGATTGCGTAAAGCACTTCAAGTACTCATAACCAACCCATAAGTCCACATACTGATAACGTGACCCTGGCTAGTAATATATCAGAAATAGCTATCAAAACATTATAACCATTTAGAAAGGCATTTGTCATTTAAAGGTGGGGTTCATTCAGTACAAGTTGGGAAATGATCGGTAATCATTCCGCTTGTCAAATTGAAGTCAACTGAATTCCGTCAGCATTGTATTACTTCAGAGTGTTTTAAATATAGGTATCTATAGTTAGCATACCATTTCATTTCGACATTATATCCGAGCCATATAAAAATGTCCTACATAAATAGGTATGTACTACACATTAGAGTCTGAGTACCTAATAGATAGCAATAACGATATTGTGTGCGTTATTTGATTGTTTTGTGATTGCCCATCAATGTGGCTGAACTAACGAAAATCAATTGTATTATTGCTTCATTTGAATTCCTTTCTTTGTCTTAGGCTCCAATATGATTCGCAAATGAAAAACAATAATATTTCTATTGTTCTTTGTGGTATTCTGTCCCCGGCGGTGCTTAGTGCTTGAGGTACGTGTTGAGTAAGTAGTAAGTATTGGTAAAATAATATCGTTGAAAATGCAATGGGGCAGATTAATTGTAAGTTTTGCAAACCTGCATGCAATTTATTATGGCATACACCCGCATTCCTTTTGAAAATCAAAATGACTGTCTGAAGACAGACAAAAGACTAGAGATTGGCAAAACCAGAAGAAGAATCTTAATACAATTAATTCCGGTTCACTTGGATGTTTGCATTTAATGACCAAAAAAACGATAGTTGAGTCTTGTGTGTAAGTGAGACTGACACTATATGCCTTAGCAGTTAGAAACTGTCATCAACATAATTTAGGCGTAATATGTACCAGTACTAAGTTATTAAGTACCATCAGAGATTCAAAAAAAATTTGCTGACTTATCCACAAGACATGCAACACTGGCGCAATCAATTGGTATGGACGACGGAGTGTAAAACTGGTTTCAAACGTCGACATTTCTGTTTATTCCTTCTTTAACCTCCCCTTTTGATGGATAACATAGCAAGTGAACTACCATTCGTTGTACTGCATAGTCAAGCCAAAGAACAAAACTAATTTGTCCGTTAAATCTCCTACAATGCACATCTTGAATATAGAATTTGCAGAATATGAGAACATCGTAAACTGTACAGAATGCATCTCTACACCAAAATCAAGATGTAGCTTAAGAAAACAATAATATCATCTTCTCCATAATATTCTGCTGTGTATAGACACACTACGAATTAAAGATACTCAGTAGTTAGGAGGAAAGGAACGAAATGCGTAATTGACTCTCGATAAATATGTAAGATCATGATCATGCATTTAACTTTGCTAACTAAGAGAGGTGGTGAATTGGTGAATGTGACTGGAAGGGCTGGTAACTTTGCAAAATCAAACGGGGGTTTATCTCTTTTTATACACGCAGCATATCTCTACTGTAATATTATATTCAGACACAAGTACAACTTGCTAAACACATACTCACACATGTAAACACTTAAAGTCACTAAACTATCCATAACTTATATACAGATGTAATATACACAGCCCTGTACAGTCTTTAGTGTTCGCGTTTTCTATTTAGCCTTTGCACTTTTATTATTCTTTTATAATTATTTAACTAAATTGTGATTGTGAGTGGGTCATTTCATTAAATAGTAAAATGCTACTGCGTGCATACAATAATTAAATGTTCAATCCCTATTGATTGTAATTGAGTTCAATCATTTACGCTTTCCTTATATAGGAGTGAACTGAATGCACAGAATAATAATCTGCACGGCCCAAAGTTGTAGGTTCTAAATTTTGCATATTATTAGAGGATTACCACACATTTTTGGGCAAAAGTACTTGTTCGGGTGAACCTAAGCCACAAACGTGACAATTCATTTAACTGTAATGTCAACCAGAGACAGTTTTTTGGAAATAAAATAGTTAATTTTGAATATTTCAATTACTCTGGTTGTCCTATTCACTCTACAGACGTGTCTGTATAGGTACCAGCTAGTAAGGTTGAGTGGACTTGCTAGGATTAGATTACCTATTCAAGCATAGTACAGTAAAGAATATTTTCTGCAGACGTAGCATGTACCTACTCTTATTTCTTAGTTACAGACAACAGATGTAACGCTCAGAGCAAAAATTGCTGAAGACGCAAAGCAGTCAAGTAAACATTTTACACTCGCAACCAACTGCGTAGCCTAGAATCGTAGAAACAGGGCACAAAGGACAGGCGAGGTGGTAAGGCAAAAGTCATCGTAAGAAGCCGTCACTCTCTTAATACACAGCACAAGTATAACACTAATAAATGAATAAAGAAACCATAAGATTAGCATAGCCTATTCTCTTTAAACGTAGTCACCAGGTACATCTTGACTTTTTGGCATAAAAGCCACGTCCGGCATCATATGCATATAATACACGCTAACATAATGTGTGTGCCACGAGAAGGGCCGATATGCGACGAGACAAACCCACATTCTGCACACAATGTCTGTACAGAACAGACATAAATGTACAAGAGATTTTACCTTCGCTCAATCTGAGAAATGTAAATCCTGTAATACTGCAATTCATTTGGAGTCAGAGTCACAGCATAAGGAATGAATACATTATCCACAATAATAGACAGACTCGACTCGGTGGTTAAGTTAAAACTACATAGATTACAGTAAACCTGACTGCAAAATGAAGTCTTGGTAAACTAACAGCTAATCTGCCTTAATCTTATAATACGGACAATTGTATGTATGTAGTACAGTTGATATGAAAATCAGCTTAGCTCTTCACTCATCAAATCAAAAGAATAACTCGCTCTATTCATAAAAGGACTCTAAGATGCAAACAACACTAGTAGATATGAAAGATTATCTTGAATGCACTCTCATTTATATACTAGTATGTCTTTCGGGATAACTCTACTTTTGAGTTAATTTGATACGAGAACTCATAAACATTATTCTTTATCATCCATATACTTTCTATGCCCTTCTGTGGCTCTAGAAGACGTTGTGAATTAAACAAGAGCGGAGTTTATTAGCTGACAACTGGACTGGTGGTGGTGATATGCCATTCTCTCCATTATTCCGGCTGTCTCTATGAATCCATCCATGTGTCTACAAAACACAGCTTGAAATTGTACTAACTGAAACTAACAATATTATATTGGTTTACATTTCCACTGTTTTCTAGTGTCCGGCTCAAGGAGCAGAACGCTTCTTGGTCCTCTCTGTGGTTTGTATTACTTATCCTAACTACAAACACCAGCTCTGAATTAGACGTCCATAAAAACAGTCTCTTTGTTGAACCAATCTCAATTGCCTTGCAGGATTTTGCATTACACTCTCTTCCTTGCCACACATATAAATGGACATCCATTCTTACATATATTTACTAGTACATACTAAGTAGTATAAATATGCAATGGAATGTTAAACTATATACTTAATGTCTATAAGACACAAAACACGTACACAAGACTATATAGAAAGTATACTAGTATATAGTAGCAGTACAGTATTCCCTATTGCTAAGTACATTGAATTTGAATACTGCAAGTGGTTCGCAGAATGATTGCACTTTTCTTGCCAACTCTGAATACATAACAAAGTGTTAAGTTGAGATCTGTCTTGTTGTGTGCAAGTAGAGCTTCTTCTCTCTCATAATAAGCCCGGAGGTATATCAACATCCAGAGTCATTCTATTCACAGCAATCATTTTGTAAAGAAGAAGAGGCTCAAAGAAGACACTCCACATAACATACGATATATGTAAATACTTTCTGCCCTAATCAGCACATACTACACACTACACATGCAGACAATTCTCTGGCTACTTAGATAGATTTCTTCTGCCTCATTGCATATGATAACTACTACCTACTATGACAAATGTAATAACTCTGAAGATGCATCTTGGCAAGGTGTGTGTGTACGCAAGCTATGCTAAATAGCCAACAATAAGTAATTTATAAGATGCAACACACGTGAGGATTGGGGCGACCAATCAGCCCTGACCGTTATTTTTTCCCAGGAGGTCATCGAACTGGGTCATCAACGATACCTTTTTCTACACTGTGTCTCATATTATGTGGCCGACTCACTACAGTAACTTACGCTTACACTCTCCTCATCTACCTCAAGTGTGTATAATCCACTCTTGTAAATTTTTCCCTCCCTCGTCATCTAATCCAATCCACCACGACCATATCAATTCACCGCACCTTTAGCTCACCTTTACACATTACCTCATTGTTGTGTGGGTATCTTAGGGCCTACTGCACATATTTATATTCCACTATACGAGTTAGAGGTGTACAAAAATCTTTGTAGTAGTAGTGTCGTGCTTCGTTCTATAATGTTTGCTTTTTTACTTATGCATGGATCATGTGTGTAGATTGTAAAGTCTAAAAAACTGAAAACGTATATTTTTATACATGCAAGCATAGCTTGATAGTTTCTGTGTATCTTTTCTCCGTTTACCTATGCTGGATAAACTCTTGAGTCAATTACGTACAATTGAAGAGAGTATAGAACAACCCTTGCCTACCTTTACCTATGTTCATAGTTAACCAGGTGGTTTTAAACTTTATTGTTAGTGTTAGTAGGCTCACCTGCCTGGGTCTGGCTTCATTGGCACTGTACATGGAGCAGATCGGGAATCCTTATCTTACTACTATACAACAATAAAAACTGGATAGTCTATGCACATAATATAAGTAGGTACTCTTTTACCATTGTAAAATAATATGCATGAAAGTAGAATGTAGCTAATAGAAATTTTGTTTACTATAAGATGTCTTATATCGGAATGTATATAATGCACGAGGTTATAAGTCTGTGAGTATCAGTGGTTCTATCTATTCTATAGCTAAATGGAACATCGAAAGAATCTATTTGCCCACCACCAAGAACAAGGCTATACGATGTGGAGGTAGGTAGATGTACATTACTTAAGTTACTGCAACAGTTTGTTTCTTGTTTGTACATACATCCCTATTCCTATTATCGTGTAACTATCCCTCCTTCGAGCTAGGATTTGTTCCTCACCAGCCTTTTTACTCTCCCATTGTACAATTGCCTCTGTTGTTGCCACTTGTGCTGGATTCCCATCCAACTCAGTTCCTTTTAGACCCATACCCTTCAACAGCCAGTGTAAATTTGTCGTTGTCGTTACTTTTCCCTTTGACAGTTGATTTCTTTAGTTTGGTTTTGCTATACGTTGGCAGTTGGCACGCACATTGTGGGCTTCTGCTAACTTACCTTTACTCCACATAATTTGCAGCACATACTACTCACCTTGTGCAGATACACAGTACATACACAAGTGCAAACATTATGTACTGCAATAGAGCACCATATTATTCACATGGATTTTCCCATCTGGATGGCTTCATTAAATTCTTTCCTTCCCTCACTTAACAAGACTGGTAAACAAAATTCTCACACTGTAATTTTTATAATAGACAATCTACTTTCCTTTGCATTTGCACTGATTTTGTTATCTCCGACCAACGTTTAACGAGTGCCAACACTTAACAACCAGTGGTGACAAATATATCCGACTGCTAACTATACTCTTTATCAATACATTGACGTGTTCATCCATCCAACCTGTTGCACACCCCAGGTTATCTTCCACCTCCAACAAAAACAAATATTGGCTTTCCTCATTATTACATAAATACTTCCTGTGTTGTATTATCTCTCCTGTCAAATCAATCTGTGAACTCATTTGTGCATGCGGTACAGTCGTACTGCATTTGTCTACACTAATCTATAAGCCAATTGTAAACAACTCTGGCTTTTTGGGCAGACGAGTTATAAAAAACTGTGTACACTCAGATACTCCAAATATTTAAATGCAGATGTGATGTTTCTCTTCACTTCTTAGATTCTACCCACACAGCCCACATTGACAACTTGGAAAATACTATATCTGTATAGTGCATTAGAAAAACCATTTGCATAGCTCCTGTTGACACATCAGAGATAAAAAACGAAATTGTGCTTATTAGATACGAATATTGTAACGACCATCGTATAGTCATAGACAATCAGTTCAATCGTTAACTACTTTTTGTAATATTATATTTGAAATTGCATTCGTTGCATGTATCTACAATTCTTCAAGATCAACAAGTTTCAATCTAGACACTTAAAAACTGTGAAAATGTGCTGAATAATGTCCTGCAAGTTACACAGATGACTAGGGAGGTTCTTTGCGTGTTTCCTTTGTTGGTTAAAATAGCATCCTGAGTTTTTATTATAATGCTGAGTGGAGAGGACAATTTAAAGAAAGGAAACCACAGGAATCATAATATTATTGTCAGTCATTTACACTGAGTAGACGTAGTCCAAGTGTAAAAGTAAATCCATAAGATGGGATGTGAACCAGTTTGTGTTTAGTGGACTCAGTGGTGCAAGAAACTCTCCTCATCTCTACAATTGTGTTCAGTGGATATTTGCATTAGTGCCATAAGTATAATAGTTAAGAATTTCATGCAAGAAAATAGCGTGCCTGCATCTGGTTCTGTCGGTTTGTTCCCATAAAAATAATTTTCCGCGGAGGTGGCAGTGGCAGAGTGGCAATCAATTGGTTTTCTCGCTTGTACTCAGTCTCTTCACCAATTCAGTAACGATAGATTGTTGATGACATAAATATCCCGTTTGTTTGAGCTCCTGCTCTTGTTTATAAACGAAGTTGACACGATGCACGGTAGATAGGAAGTTGCGGAAGGCTAATAAGTTAAAGTAACTCATGTGTGACCATGTTAAATGTGGCGAGTGTAGTGTGACGTATAAGGTTATCACGGTGTTCATCAGTGTGGAGATCGTAGCACATTGTTTGTTATTGGATAACTAATGTTAAAGAGTCTGCGGTTGTTTTGTAATATAATCTCATTGTGTCCTGTCATGGGTTGATTCAATTCTCTCCCAACCTGCTGAATCTCTATTCTATTCATCGTAATAACATTATTGTCACTGTTACTTACGATTGGACTTTAAATTCCCTCGATCATTTTCATTCAAGACACTCTTCCAAATATGGATAGACGGTTTGTGGTGACACAACAAAGCGGGACGACAGGTATATCCGCATCTCTCCATTCGTCAGGCTCACACCTTGCTCGCACATCAAATTCCTTCATCCCGACGTCTTCATCACACCATGGACATCACGGACATGGACATCATGGAAAGCATCAGTCCTCGTCATCTACATTACAGCATGGGAGCAACAATCACGTCAGTAACTCATCGTCATCAATGCAACAACATGGAGGAGCTACACAAAACGGTGTGCACACTAATTACTACCAAAACATGTCAAATAGCCATAGTGGGACTCTCGGCTCCCGACTTGATCATCATCATAATCAGCAACAACTCCTCCACCACCATCAACAACAGCAGCAAATGCATCAAAGAACACTCACGAAAACTTATTCTTCCCATAGTTCGCATTACAGTAATGCTCCGAACAATAGCACCGCTAATCATACTGCCTACTATGGAAATGGAAATCAAAGTACAATTGTAATGAATGGTGGCGGTGGCGGCGGCACCCACCAGTCCCAAAACTCATACAGTCAAATTCATCTTCAACAACAGCAGCAACACCAATACCAGCAAAGTCAACTGCAATTCCAACAACAATTGCAGCTGCAGCAATTACATAGCAATCATTACCAACCCGCAGAAACGGAAGGTCTGCCGTTGACTTTAGTTGAATCCATGCGAACTCTCTTTGACATTTTAGATGACACGAAGCAAGGGAAGATCCGACTCAGTGATATAGAATCTAGATGGGAAAGTGATGCGAATGGGACTAACGGAAAGAATAGTGGGGCAGAGCCACTAATAAAAATGGGAGTAATGGGTTACCTCCGGAAGGTAACTCCCTCCGATGGCATGCTCACTTTTGATAGATTTTGTGCTGGCCTTCGACTAGCTCTGATAACAAATAATAATAGTCCAGTAGCACCTAATCAAAATCCAACTCAACCAGTACAAGTCATCTCTAATAGTAATAGTACGTACGAGGGCAGGCATCAGACGGGACAAGCCCAACTTCCAAATCAGTATAACAATCAACAGACATTTCAGCAACAAATTAAAAACTTGGCGAATAATGTTAATAGTAGTGCAAATGGCAATAGTAATAAAATCCCAACCAACGCAATCATAATGAACGGAAATGTGGGCGGGAGTAGTAGCACCAATAACAGTAACACTATTAGCAAATCTAGCTCGAGTAATAATGGAACTGTGCCTCCTCCTGCTCAGGTACAGAGCAATACTATGAACCGGATGTCGAAAATACCTAGTTTGTCATCTTCTAGACTTCCGTTGCCAAATGGAGGATCTGGAATACCCGTATCCCCTAATAACCGCCTTAGTGGAAATTATAACTCTAATAATTCCAATAGTAGTCCTGGAACTGGAATACCACTACCAAATAGCAACAGTAATTCCATAAAACGACATTCCGCTAATCCTGAACAGGGTACCACTGTAGCAATCGTTCATCACCCGCCCAATCCAAACCCTAAACCCATAGGCCATCATCCTCCTTCCTACTCTGCAGCTACTAATGGTGGCACTTTGAAAATGACAAAGCAGACCTCCGCTCCAGGGCTACACAATCGTTACGGAACCAAAAATGGCAGCTTAGATAATCTTAAAACTTCTAATGAAGAAAAAATGGGTGTTCCAACAAAGGACAGACCACCATCTGCTCCTCTTTTAGACACAGATGTAGACGATGAAAACTCTAAAGACAATCAGGAGGAGTATTACACTCAGAGCAGAAGAAGTCGGGAGAGAGCTCGAAGTCATGATAGAGACAGAGAAGATCATAGTCATCAGTCCAAAAAGGACAGGGAAGCTTCTGAAGATGGGAAAAGAGTTAATTTTGTAACACCCAGACAAAGAACACTTAGCATGCCTCAGTTACAACTAAGCAAATTAAAGCCTAAGTCTGCGTCCATTCTTATTGATGACTCCCCTCCGGAGAAAATCCCTCACCAACATTCTAATTTCGCTTCCAATACACTCAAAAGCAGTGGAACGAAATCTTCAATGAATTCTTCCATGGGATCTTCAATCCCAACTATAGGCATGGGCAACACTAAGCAAAAAGATCACTCGCCTCCAACTAAAGACCCTGTTTTGATCAATGGACACGACGAGAAGGAAAAGATACAACCTCCACCTCCTCCGAAACCTCCGCGGAATGTCAACAGTGGCCCAACAGGTCCTTCTATCCCTGTAACTATCTCCACGAGTTTATTACCAAATAGCGTAGGCCATGACCCCCCACTTAGTGGAAGCAGCACCGGAAGTGCAACATCTAAACCTGAGATCCGAAATGTTTTGCACACCTGGCAGAAAGGAATGACAGACAAAAAGCCTGTCGAGGCCACTCTGAGTGTTGCAAGTGTTACAACAACGAGCTCAGTCAACACCAATTGTACAACTGCTACTGCTCCAGCTGCCATTAATGCTTCTACAGGGTACTTCTGAGATATATTTTATTTAAATACCTACTCTTGATATAGGATCGAAATTAATCACAATATTTTTTTAATCGTTTTAGAACTGAGGTAAAACTAAGATCAAATACAAAGAACAATCTTCGACGGAGAGAAACCCCGAGACGGCATACGGTTCAATCGGGAATAGACTTCTCAACATTAAAGCGTCTTAAGCAACTGGAACAAGAGAGGGATGTATTACAGCAGGGTATCACCTACCTGGAGAATGCCAAAGAGTGGTATGGCAAACAGCTTGAAAGTGCCGATGAGAAAATTGAACTTCTAAGCAAGGGAGCTCCAACTTCCGTAATTATTTCCACAAATTATTGCAAAAATAACTACTGAATTATTGATAAGTAATTTGTATTGACTATAATGAATGTATGAATTGTATTAGGATTACTGGAGCGAGTCACATGAAGAAAGACTGAATCTTCTAGGATGTCGCATCTCAGAAGTTAACAGCCTTCTGACAGCCCTTATGGATGGCTCGTCTCGGTTGCCTCTCCATATGAACTTGCAAATACCTTCCCACCTTAGTTTGAGAACTATTACCCGACTCAAAGAACAGAATCGACAACTTACGCAGGAAGTCAGCGACTGCAGTCACAGAGTCACACAACTTGAGACAGAGAAGGCAATGCTTCTTAGACAGTTGTTTCATCAAAAGAATAATTTACATCCCGACGAAACTGTCTACATGTAAAAAATTCATATAACGCTTGTTAGATAATTTTATGACATCGATTAGCACTAAGTTATTTATTTAAACTACAATTTTCGACTATTTTATTCAGAATAATCAAAACTTTTGTAGTTAGTAACGAAATTCAAGTGGCTGGCCATCCAAAATTAATGAGTTATTCTGAATTTTAGCCAAATGTATCGCCAGTAAACTATCGGCAATACAGACACAGAGGCAAAGAAACAACAGTATTCAATAGTAAAATTATCGTCAGTCGGATATCAGAGGTTACGTTTGTTCAACATATTTAATCAACATATTCCACATAGTAAAGTGGAGGGTGGTTTCTCTGTCAGTCAACCAATTGAAATTGACAAAGAAACTGATAATATTAAATGCTTCGAACTCGAACAGTTTGACTGATGAACAGACCTTTTCAGTAAAAACGGTTATATAAGTTAAAGCCAGCCTTTCGACAGTGCATTGCTATTGCTAGTGCCTTTTTGAGGACTAGAATTTAAACCGTTCTCTGTAAAATGTCCCTTCGACAAAGAAAGAAACCGTTTCTTACATACGCCATGTATCACGATGCTACTTTTATAGTTAGCAGCTAATTTGCTTATAAAGTGAGTTTGTTTTATTGTTCATTTAGCTACAGAAGCTGCAATCATTAATTTAAACATTTGTGAGACAAATAATACTTGACAAATCAATGCAAGGCTATATGGCTATATGTAGCTAATATAAAAATGTGCAATTATTCCATAATTTCGTTTGTGTAGGTAGGGCAAAATATTAACTACGATACAAAATGCAATCATATTAATACAGCTGAATCATTAGGAATTGCATATTTTGAGACATCAAAATAGATTCTCCGTAACCACTTACAGGTAATAAATATGCAATTTTTTATTGACTCAAATCAGAAGTTAAAAGAGCCACGGTATGCAGCTATTCAGATTGAGATGAGACATTATGTTATTATGTAGCGATAGAATACTATTATTGTTAAAAATTATTGTTATTTATAATTTATAAGTGCCAAAAGATATATTATATATTCCAATATACTTATGAATAAACATTTGTTTACATAAACAAGGTAGTGATTTAAAAATATATGTTTCTCAGCTACGAAATTCAATAACTAAAAATCAAAGACAAAAATGGGAAATGTTCAACGGGTTAGGGTTAAATACTAAGGAGGATTCCAGCTTTCTCAGCATATACCAACCTCAAGTCTGTACATCCACTAGACTTTTGTTATAGGTACATTACATTAAATAATATTATTCTAGAGTTATGTATCTTAAACAGCATACTGTAGCTATAAAGCTAGAGCTATAAAGCAGTATGACTTGACATTTGTCATTGTCTGTCATACACAACATATAGGTACACGTATTTTAATTAATAAGGGCACAATATGTATCGTAAGCTCTTGTATTAAAACACAAGAGAGGATTATTTAACTTTAGCACTTAAAAGACATCGTCAGGTTATTGATTGATATCAGTACATACTTAGTTATCGTCAAGAAACTCATCTAATGCAAACATATGATGTTCATGTAATATGCAGTATCACATCCACATCATAGATTAGGTAGAGAAATAACATGTGTACTGGGTAGGTACTAGGTACAAATGAAAACAATAATAAGTATAGCGTTCCTTGACTAGACTAGATTAATTAAGACTTAATAAATACTATGTATACAGAACTACGTAAATATTGTATTTTGAGCCTCAAGTTGCACAGGAAGGAAGGTATTTATATTTAAGTAACACTGTTATTATCTTGCACTTGTAAGGATGAGGAACAAACTCTATAATGTTATTCAATGTGCGATGTTAGTAAATGGAAAAGACTAGAAAATAAAGAAGGTCCATCCCTCTACGGTAATTGATGGGTTGTACATTAGTTAAATTGTGGCATGTTGGATAATAGTATCTCTTCTACTTCTACTGTATCCTAAACTCGTTTTGTGACATAATAATATGGCATAATAATATACGAATAACTAAATTTTAGTAATTTTAACACTTCTAAAGAGTATTTCCGAGATCTGTTTCAGCATCTGAACCTGCTGAAGTAAACGGGATAGTCAATTTCAGCATATGAGCGGAATAGTAAATAGATAGAGACTGGTCTCGTTTTAGCACTCAGCACCCAATCAGACCAAATATTGGAGGTCGACTCAAAAATATTCAGAAGATGCGTCTGAGGAAGCAGATGCTTAAAGAATATAATTTCATTTCAGTACGTGAACTTGCTGAAACGATATCCCAGTCTCGAAAAGATAAGATGCTTCCAAAGAATTAAAGGTATTACAGTTCTTTGCGCGTTTCGGTATTTTCTGAAGGAGTGTACGAGATTTTCAGAGCTGTATGAAAAGGCCAGAGTATTCTGCGGACAGGATTGCTTCCCAAAAACTTGACGGCATTGGAATATGCATACTTCGACGTACCAATCGAGCGGTCGGCTTCTATAGATGTTTGGCTCCGGAAGGCCATCAATATGTAATTGATAAATACCACAGAGGAAATGGCCACACCAAGTAAATTGGTTGAAGACAAAATTGTCAAGAGGGAAAAATCATATATCATAGTGTAGAATGGAATGAATGCCTTAACGAAGAACCACCATAACGGCGAGTCCGTAAGCATCAACGTGTATATAATATTCACAGCAGTTGCTATAAGATAAAAAATATAGTTTCAAATTGACGGAATCAATAAATCCTACAAGTAAACTAATAATAATAAATTGTATAAGCAGAAAATGATAAACTAAATGCTTATCATCGAAACAAGTAATAATATATTTGGTTACCTAATGAACTTCCGATGGCTAAATATAAGAGAAGACCGAGAAAGTTAGAATGATTTTCTTCGCCAATGCATGCCATAGCAAAAATGCAATGGTGGTCACGCCGTAAGACACATGTTTTGCAGGTAAAACAGTGCCACGCACGAGGGGGGACGAATACTTCACAAGAGGCACAAATGTGCCAATTTCCTTCTAAACCGAAAGGCTTAGGCATGAAGTGTTGACCTATGGATTTTGTCTGCTCCTTTATTATGTCATCAGGGCTTGGATTACTATTACGAATGAATGAATCAAAAGTAGGGGTTTCAATCTTTGGTAGCAGCAACATTCGGTTGACAATGGAAGAGTTTCTGTAGCGAATCAGAAATAAGTTGGCAAGTATGCCTGTGATAATCCAAGTTGTTACGACGTATCCAAGGTATACCAACACAGATGGAAATTCCAGTGCCTCCAAAAGCTCAGGAAGCAATACATAAGTCCCGTTTAAATATGTAAGGACACTGACAACTATCAAAAACGTGAATGCAGATCCTTCGATAGGGTTTTGTACTGTGCCTATAAAACAAACATTAAATGTTTTTGAAATGTTTTGTGGATACAAAAATACCGATTCAAATCCATCCATATTTACTACATTTACATTGTTATTACTTTTGCTATAATATTGTGCTTACTGCTTATTAAACATTACTCTATAGTCTATACTTACCCGTTACGTAGTTCCAAAGAAAGTTAAGTTTAATACAATCAATTTTTCCCATTATGGTTTTAGTAAAAAGCTTGATTTAATTAAGATGAGCGTCTTCATTTAGCCAGCACGGACAGACGGACAGAGGACAGTTTATTGCGACCTATATTCCTCTATTGTATCTCAGAAAAACCTACTATAGTTAAGTTCAATACGTTCTATTCTGCTTCAAACTCCTTCATCCTTGTCCAGAAAAATTCAGTCCTAGAAAGGTCCCAATCTAATCACACTGCCGGTCTGTATTAAGTAAAATTAATTAAACCATTATTATTATTTTCGTTAATCTTAATCTTAAGTATAGAAATGTATATAGGTACTAATAGGTAGGTAAAGAGACACTTTGTATCACATCTGACATCATGCATGCCCGGACTAACAAAACACATGGCAAATTAATTCTACAATTTCTTTCAATAAATCAATAAATCGATGAAACCTGTCATGATTGTTTTATACATCTAAAACCTAAACCATGAATACTAAATACCTTACCTTCATTTAAACAAAGTTTTATATTTTCAAAAACGAACTATTGCTGTTGTCAAAAAGTTGAATTACAATTACATTACAAAAGTGGTACTTATACTTATCTTATTGTTCTTTGTATTAGCTTACAAGTTCATCAGTTCAGTAATACTAATACTATACAGCCAAAAACGAAAAATACAAAATAAATATGTGCATTCGACCTGTCTAAAACTTTTTAACATGAGTTTGCCAAGCCTAGCATGTTATTTGAATTTTCAAACTTACTT
>JABASH010000257.1:0-47129 GCA_019776445.1 Tomocerus maximus | reverse complement strand
CAACTATTCTGTATTACTTACTACATTCTTCTAACTAAACTAAACACTAAAACTCCTCAAATCTGACGGAACCCTTCTTATCGTCACTTTAATACTGCATTACTTCCCATTCTACACCAGACACACATTTTACTTTCTTAAGACTCTTACTTTTTTACTCCCCAATTTAAACTCTTGCTATTCTACATTTCTTCCATCCAAGATCTACTGCCCCAGTGGCTATTTACCACTCGTCACTTTTAAATAACTATTTATCAATTAAATTAAGTAGCAAATGTAGGTTTTCTATGATCCTGTTCTTTCTGCGCTAATTCAATTGCAATAGTAAATGAAGAGAGAGCGATCCTTCATACGATGTTATTTTGTCCTAAAATAAAATACCTATTTAAGTTTCAATTTTGTTTTTACATATGTAAATATTTTCTGTCTCTTGCATCTCAGACAGACCATCATCAGAATGTCCACTATACAGCGGAGGGTTTACAAAACGATAAAAAAAATCTTGAAAAGCATTTGTAGATCTACTACTAAAATTAAAGGTAATTAAGTAAATAAAGTCTGTGTGCATGAAGACATGTATCCTATGTAGATATTTTTGCCTACAGTAAAGCAGCATATTTTCCATGTAGTACAATACCATAATTTATCGAACGTGTGTGAAATAAATTATGTATTTATAGAATTATAGAGGAAGTAATACTATGTATGGATAGCAGAGGTGATTCTGGTAGTATTCCCGGAGTGATGGATGCAGTAGAGAAACGGAGCTCTGTCTCATAAAACAAATCGAAAAGCCTATTAAAGAGATAAAACAAAAAATGAAATCCAGAATTTCATGTCACATACTAGAATATAGATTGCATTACTGTAAGTGCATACTATACCGTTTAGTAATGTCATGGCGAAGTCATGAGATAGCAGATCTCAATTGGCAAGGGAAAGATTTGCAATTCCGCCCATCCCATCCACATAGTTAATACACATTTTTGTATCGTGCTCTCTACATAGAATATAGCGTGTAAGGACATGTGCCTGTAGTATCTGCAATATTGCTTTTTGCTATGGGCGATATGGTAATGCTTATAAAAGGGTTATAATATTGAGGAAGAAGCCATTCGTTAGTCTGTATATTGCTAGTTTGGTTAGTGAAAGAATCCCAGCATGAGTAGAGCGGGGAGTGAAAAGAAAACGCATGGTAGAGAGTCTGAATGGATAGAGATTTTGAGAAGAAGGAGTCCTGACTTGTTCCTTCCTTTTTCTGTGTACAATGTCACCCTTTTGCCCTCTTCTTAAATTCGATTCGTTTTAATATATAAGACGCGGAGAGAGAGACTAGGATCTCACAACAACATTGCTCTTGACTTAACTCGACTTGACTTAACTTTTGACTAGGCGTGACTTAAAGTAATGCTCCATAACACAACATAAGCTTAACTATGAAGAAACATTCCATGATATGTTCAATATATTCCATATCTAAGTCGAATCTTTTCTGTGCTATTACGAACTGTGACCCCAGAACCCAACACACTATGCACTATGCATGTAAATATACACAAGCTAAATAAAATAACCAAATTTTTCCATTTCGCTTAACAATAACTATCTTTTGAAAGTTAATTTAATTCTTTGTGACAGTTGCGGTGACACTGCGGCATGGCCGATGTGAAATTTCGATTGTTTTGGAAATAGCACAGACACAGAGTCTGCATGTCATTTAATTAAAGCCTAAAAAGAAGGGGTTCTAGTGTGAATACAAAAGAATACTATTTACAAACCTAGAAAATCCTATCCAATTTCGGAAATGTACAGCACGAGTTAGGTACAACAAATCTTTATTGCTCTAATAGAGATTCCCTTTTTCAGCCATTCATTTCCAAGCATGTGTGATGCAAACAAAGAGCTTATTAGAACAACGGGATAGCCTTTCGTATTTAAATGATAAATAGAATGTATATACATCCCTGCAGAAAGGAGCCAATTACCTTACCTGTGTGCTGCTCACTAATGAACTTTGGATTTTCCTATTGTCAACAGGACTGCAAAGTGCGGTTTGTCGATGTACTATAAACAATAAATGTTCGGGAGTCAGAACCAGAATCTCTGGGCCTAATGTTTACCATGTGAAAAATTCCGGTTCTCTAATGTATCCATACTAAAATACACATCTCTATTGTATGTAGGGTGATTCAGAGAAGAGTGAGTGAGTACTCAGTGAGATTGTAGAAAATAGAATCGGTAGGATGTCGACACGCGTCGACGCGGCCAGAGCTCTATGCATTGAAATTGCAGAAGGAAAAGGTTGTGTGAACCTTGTCCAGACCACAGAGAGAGAGACCGGCTCGGTTTACTCATTCCGAACTTCAGTTCTTCGTATATCGTAAAAGACGAACATCAATCCCAACACGACTCAGTTCAACTTCCAGCTCCGATCTGCTGACAAAGTAGCTTGAAATTACTTCGGAGCTGAGAAAGTGGAAATCTTCAACAACCAAGGAGGAGTAATAAATAGTAGTCCACTTATTAAGAAAATTAGCCGAATCGCATATGCATGAGGGTTAAGTAAGTGAGCTCCTTAGCAAACCATCAGGAAAAGCTCCATAATATACAAAGTCTGTGGTGAAAGAGAGAAATTAAAGATTTTCCGGGAAATCTTAGCTACTCTGTTCTATTGAGGGAAGGTGTTGTTTGCTACTATTACTCCTACTGTTAGTTAATCTCCACGAATAAATATCTACGCACATTTCAAAGAACAATTAGCATTCTCGTAAACAAAAGGGAATTTGCACAATGCTTCAACAAAGGGAAAACGATAAATTCTCAAATGTGCATCATCAAAGTGAAGAGGAATAAATTTAATCTAAAACTCAATTGCTCCAGTCGCCTTTCCCTCAGTGCACAGGTCGACATCAAACTAGAAACACTAGCTTCGTCTTGTTTCCAAAACTTGTATATTATCTAAGACTCCTAGAAGAAAACAACTCTATAAATACTGAATGCTTCAATCTTCATAGACGACTAGTGCGAAATGAAATTCTGGGTGCTACGCGAGAAAAGTTGTAGATTACCTCCTAAAATTATGCCCTGTAGTTGCTAACACTGTTTTTTCATAATATTTGCACATTGCCATTACCATAAATATTTAAAACTATGCAGCTTGACTAACAGTTCCTTTAAAAAGTGCCACACTGGGATCTGACAAAATCTCTTTAAACTGCAACGTGCAACTATGTAGTACTTACTTACCTCCAACAATCTAATGTAATGTGAATGTCCAATCTTTCTTTGACCTTCTATCACACTATTATATCTCCCTTTACATCAACTTTCAACGCTCTGTCCTATCGTTAACACCACAGAAGAGTGTTGAGATTGAAAAAAGAAGCCGAGTCACAAGAGTGAATCTCGACACGACGACAAGGTATAATGTACTAGAATATTATGAGATAGTCAAGAGCGAGACCCCTTAGCCTGTCGGGCACAAAACGATCCAATAACGGCTCTGGTAAATGGCCAAAGTTTTCCGATGAACTTTTCGCAGATACTCGAGCACAACTAAAATTGTTCATCATTGTTGTTATTACATTGCTTGTCAAAAGACAAAATAGGCAATCAGCAAGATAAAGTATTGCGAAGCAACTCGTTCTATTATACTACATCATATTTACAGCGCTATCATCCATATAAATCATTAATGCTCACGCTGACGTAAACATCTCATCAACATACTGTTTTTCTGTTGTGCAACAAAAATAGAACCCTTCTAAATATACACATGATGAACTTTCTTCGGATGAAACAGAATAAATAGTATTATATAGTGCTCAAGTGCACATACATACTTACTACACTCATCTCAGTGTTTATATTAGCAGAACACGACACTTCTATTTGTATTCAAATGAAAAAACCAGAGAAACACAAGCCAAGTGGTGAAAGTGAATCTGAGTGAGTATAATTTGATTTGATCTGATCTGGAATGAAAGTGCTTGAGACATCTCTTGCGTTTTATTTTGCACATTCAATTCTCAGGCTACTATCTTTGTTTTTTTGTCTATTTTTCATCCTACTAATACAAAGGAGCGATTACATGATAGTGTGCTAGATGTACACAGAAAAAACATGGTGTTCTATAATGTGTGTCATTGTCAAGTCGTAGTGTCTTAAAGCGTACCATTGTCTTTGACTACACATATTTGTTCAGATTTTATAGAGAATATCTCAAAGAACAAAAAGTCATTCCTGTGTATATGTAATTTAAGTTAGAACGACTCGCTCCACTTAAGTGTCATTCCATTTGGACATTTCTGGCTTCGGCGGATTCTTTCTAATGCATTGCATTAGGTACAGCACGGCCTGAATGTTTTTGAGCTCAAACGAAAATAAAAGGAAGGAATAGCCCGAGCCAAAAAGGGAAGAGCAAGCAAGGGAAAAAAATTAAATCTGTTTCACTTTCACAGATCGGCTACTCACATCACAATCACAATACAATACAGACGTTCACACTTCGATTTTCACATCAAATCAAATCACATAACAGAACATAACAGCACAGAGCTCTTCGTTTTGAATTCTGGTTCTATCTGTGACTCTCGTGTAATATATTTTCCACAATCGTCATGTTCATGTCACCCTTAGAGCCGAGTAACAATAGAAATGCATACAAGGAGCCAGATAGAGCCTCTAACAAATAAATAACATAAAATCACATAACATAGCAGGCTACCTCTCAATCCTATCCAAAAATCCACACCCGACCAGATCAGACCACTCACAAACAACTCTTTTTCACAGCAAGCCAGTTCGGTCCGTCAGTTCAACTTTTCGTAGATAAATCCAAAGGACAAAGCTAACTCAAGTGCGAATTCAAGAGTGTGTGAAAGAGTAGACGATACACAGGATGAAATACTCGAATACTCATATTATGAACTCGGAGAGAGTCCCTATATAGAAAAGGTGTCTGAACAAAACTCAAAAGTCAGTTTCAACTTTCAACTGAACTAGCAGTCTGTATGTAGGCTAACATTACATATTATTGCAGACACTTGTATAACATAACCTATCTTTACTCACAATACAATACACGTACACGTATAAGTAGTCAGAGATACTGAACATCAAGAATATAATGTATGTATTGAATTGATCACGTCTCACTCTATTGTATTCTATTATCCTCCGTGTTTTCCTACTCCGTCTTTACAGCCAGAGGACTACATACCATCTAAATAAAGATTCAGCTCAGGTCCCCATCCATTATGTATATAGACATATGGGAATGATATTCTTTGTAAAAAGTCGACAAGGAGAGGACATGTAAAAAGTGATCACAGAGCTTTCTCTCTTCTCACTTTCTCCTACATACATAGTATACACAAGGACTTTATGCTGAAACTGACGGGATTTCATTCTTATTTTAACCCGTTCAACAGACTCACCGCGAACACACACGAACAAAGCACCTTGTACTTTCCACTTTAGATTGGACTACCGAAATACAAATAGCAGTCGAGGCTTCCGACTTACAATACATAACACATACCCCAACGATTTAGTCTTGACATACATACATTTTCTACAGATGTTGATATACTAAAAACATATACTCATATTTTATATTGTACTCTTTGGCAGTGGGACTCGAGGAAGAACACAGTGCTTAATACATGTTATTTCTTAGAGATCCAAAGGAAGAGAGCAATAATATCTGTTACCTCACACACGGTGCTAGCCCAGGATATGCAAGAGACTAGAGAAAAGTTTTTATGTTATGTCGTGCAAAATGTGAAGTAGGTACTATACAGTGGTAATGTGTCAGTGACATATGGTGTTTTCCAATGTCCTTTTTGGCAATAAAGATTCCACGAATCGACAAAAATGAAAGTATTGTGAATAGCAGTACACGAAGAGATCCAAAAACCACAGCTACACATAATATATGTACATACATACATACATAGTATAGATAAACTCTTGAGATATAAAAAAGTCTATATAAGTTGCTAGTTATTCCAGTCGCATTGTGTCTCCTCTCGTCTTCGCACAAGTTAAGCCAAAGCAAACCAGTCAACGCAAGTTAACTTAACTTTTCCCGAATGCTCCTCTTTAGTATGACAATGGGAGAAAACTTTTGGAAGTTACGTTTCAGTTGCATTGTTCCAAACAGTGTGTCATGCCAAAGGAGGCTCCACACTATTATTGCTGCGAATCCCCCCTTCCTCATAAATGTCCGCGTCCTCATCATCATCACCACCGTCATTACGATTATTATCTTAGCAGTGAGTGTAGCGGCACAATCCACCTCCATCAACCCCATCATCACCATCCTTTTTCAATCCCAATCATCAACAACTCTCGAGCAGAACAATCGTATTAACAACTGCCACTAAAGTCTCCTCCACTCACTCCTTTGCTCTTTTCTTCATTTCACTTCAGTTGACGTGCCGTGACAGTTCTCAGGACAGCACATACATAAACGAAGGCAACACGCTCACCCAGACTTCTTAAAGACCACTTGATACTTGATTGCATACTTAGCTTACAGTACATTTCCTCTCCCACTCAGACTACCTACTATAGGTACTGCTACAATTGCTCTGCACCACTTACTCCCCAACTAAAGACTCCAACTCTCGAGCCAACACTTTCTTTGCATAATTCACACTCTCCAGAGTCGACACAACTCAAACTCTGCCCCAACCAAATCCAACGCACACAACTAACTCGACTTACGCAATGGCGATGTACTACTATGCCAGGAAACTTCAGAAGAGCGCTCGCAAAGCCAAGGTACGTCCATATACTATACTAATGTACTTATGTCGACTACTAACTACCGTCACTCTACCTAGAACTAACCAGGCGTAAGGAAACAGCCAAACATCCTCTGTTTTTCTCCTATAAACCATTCTTATATACATTATTAATCTTCCACCAACTACCATTGCACAATCCCCTATGCACCCAACAAGCCCGCAGAAGTCACTAAAGAAATTCTTTATAGACCCAGTTTACTATAACTCATGCTCATAGCATACCGGCATTGTCAACAAACTTGTTAAAATTGAATAATCTCAGCGAATGGCCACCTTATTGAATAATCAAACTTACGATGCCTCGTTAAACACCGACAGAATAGCACAGCCATATGAATCCCTTTCGCTCCTGACTTGCAACAGAAATTAAATTAACCAAAATGCTCCCATACAGACATAGAATCGTGCAAATTTCTAGGCTACATGATGTTTATTGTAGCAAAAAGGTCATCAGCAATCAAATTGCAAACTTGCTGTTATGTATGTGAACCCTAGATTCTACTATACGACTGTCTACACACAGTAACACTAACCCTTCTATATTTGAATCACAAAACATTGGAGTTTGTCAGACAAGACCTGCATAATTGACAGACTTAATATATTAGTTGGGCAATAAATTAAATCTTTTGGCTTATAGTAATAAAAATGGAGTAAAAGCATATTTACACCATAGTAAATGAGAAGTGTTGGAAAAATAAATAATACAGACAATACTCTTGCTCTAGTAGCAAATAGATATAGATGGGCATAAAATAGTGTGAAATTGTTAATGATATCTTCCCAAAGGGTTTTTAGCAGTGAGAAATAGGAGTTACGGTGTTGTCGGTGAATACAAATGAATGAAATTTAAAACATGGTAATAAGTTTCCGTGTTTACCGACGGCTTAGCGGAGATTTTTAGCATTATGGTGAGATTTACGCTAGGTAAATGCCAGTGTAAAGCGTTTTAGTGCCTCCCCCTTGGTTTACGATAACTACTTTTAACTTCTTTCTCTCTGCTAGCACTGTGTACAAACAGA
This sequence comes from Tomocerus maximus, assembly GCA_019776445.1. NCBI lineage: Eukaryota > Metazoa > Arthropoda > Collembola > Entomobryomorpha > Tomoceridae > Tomocerus > Tomocerus maximus. Next base: position 39,292 of record JABASH010000257.1, on the reverse strand, counting down.
TCTGTATAAGAATAAGAATTGCACGCTGACTATGATGACACGATTACAATTCGTAATATCTGTATATGAGGTATGAGTTACAGTACACATAACTATAGGAGGGCTATATATATTGTAAGTGTAGTGTCTATCTATTCAGTGGAAATATTGTGAAACGATTGTCTAGAGTGGCGCCAGGCTGGATTGCTCCAACATATTCTGCACTGGTATTACTATCATTCGTTAAACACATCGGACTTTCACTTTGGGAAGGGTTACTTTTGCTTTCCTCTGGACTGACTTTAATATTACATTCTCTATAGTAGTTGTTAGTCACAGCGATATATATCCCTACTTAACTTTCTTCCTTTTCGGCTCGACCCTTTTCCTCCTCTGCATTTATTTATTTACTGAGGTCAGCAGAGAAGCCGAGGAACCGTGACCAATATTTTTCCTGTCTTGAGAATCTCTATAGGATAAATATCATGAGCCTTGAATATCGTAACACTACATATATTATTATTAGTATACCCCAATGCTTATACACACAAGTTCTGTGAAACTTTAACAAGTGTACTTACTACATACACCATACGGTACACTGCTTATGGTTAGTATTATTAGTATTATATATTAGCTAAATATATATCAATTGTACTAATGCACCCAAGTGAGCAGATCCGTATAAAAGGATATAGTTAGGAGTAAAGTAGTCGGATTCCTATATCCATCACGGTACTGTATAATGTATGGATAGTTTACAGAGCCTGATAATGTACTACCAGTAGTTTCTCTGTAATACGTAAGTGACAAGATAGCCTGTGAACTTTTAGTGTAAAATAAAAAAGTAGTTCCATGTCTGAACTGACTGAGGTGCGTTTCACTTTTACTTTTTAAATAAATGCTTTCTCCTTACGGATTCTTTCTCGCTCCTACATGGAGCCGAGTTTAAGTTCTATGTCTAACGGCAGGGAATGTCTTTGAGAAAAAATTCCTACTTATATTTTGAAGGAGTCCAATAAATTCCACTAGGAAAAATCGTCTTTCTACCAGGTGAATACAAAACAAAAAGAGCTAGTGCTTGCTTGCAATACAATATAACATCTCTCACCGAGAATACACGATATTAGACGACGATAGGTGGAAGAAGACAGGGAAGAATTGTCTTGAGTGGGGAAACGTACAGTTATTTCCCGTCTTTTCCCCAACATTAAACTGGGAACCGTTCTGAATTCGGAAATTAGCTTAGTATTGTTTGCTTCAATTCGTTTTGTTGTAGTAGTTCGCAGTAACTATTCTGAACTGTGAGTCCTACGGAAAACTGTGTCCCCTTTTCCCAGAAGAAGAACTGAAAAATATGTTTATAGAGTAAAACGGTACAAGATAACTTTTAAACTGGCATGGTTGCCGCATGTAGATGCGTATAGGTAATACATTTATGTACCCTTCCTTAGTAAGTTGTTAAAGATAGGCATTGAATATACTTATGTACAGACTTACATATGTATACGCAACTTATTCCTTTTTTATGTGCGTGTATTACAAATGTAGTATGTAAGTGGGTCGTATGGTATTTAGAGTAGTCAAGTCTTGTCCTCTGTTCAGAATAACTAACAGGTCACTGCAAAAATATTGGATATATTTTGTGTGTATTTTTGTTTCAGTCTGGTATAAGTGCATTATCATTACTTTGTCCCATGCATATTACTTTAACTAGGGAAGGAAACAGTTGCGCATACATAAGTATGTATCAAATTGTTTGTATTCTGGAAGTTCTTGTACGATTTCCGCTTGTAATTCACTGAAACGCAATAGATATATTATTATATTATTGCTGTATAGAAATATACATAGAACTACAAAGCAGAGCTGTTTGGTCCTCCTGAGTTTGGCTAATACTACAAAAGCGCTAGTAGCCGGAGCTAAATTATAATGTATTTAGTAGTTTAGTATACCATATGCATATAAGGAAATATAATACTCCTATGTGCAGTATATTAGTTATAGTAAATCAGAAGGGACGGAGAAAGCAGAGAGAAAGCAGTAAAAAAGAAAGAAAGGATGCTTTCTCCGTGTCTTACTTTCTTTTCCTGTTTTTCCTGTCGTTTATAATAGTTTACTTTAGCATTGCGTTTTAGTAGAAAAGCATTGCATCTACCACAAACAGTCCCTGAAGACTCATTTCGTCCCGCAAACCATTTCGTTTCTGGTCGCGTTTTGGCATCCGTCTCTATATTATGTTTCATATTATATGAAGTAAGAAAGATAGCAACGGATCTCACTGGGAAGCACATAATATCTACTTATATTGAGCCGAGTCAAGTAAACTATATGTGTACAAGTACTAAAAGCTAACGAGTATACATTGAGCTACACTCTCCTTTTCCCTTTCAATTCGACTCAACTGAACTTCTTGAGATGGTCGGACTAGAGAGCTTTAAAATGAATTTCTTTTGATGGTTTTACGTTGACACCTCAGTCCATTGGTATGATTTTTATCAGTTTAAAATGTGATAAACGAGGTTCTCCTCTGGGCTATGGCTAAAGGAGATCCCAACACTAAGAGGAAACTACATCTTCTGCAAAAACTAGCGTCCATTGTGAAAATGAGAGATGTAAGTAATACACTCTAGATGATTTATTTAGCCGAGCAAAGAACTACTTGTGAAATTTGATTCTTTTCAAAGAAGAAAACGAAATGAACTTGAGAGTATCCCCAGCCAAAACCCAGTTCATAACATGGGGCGAGCCATTTGTCCTCATTGTACTTCAACTAGACGAAAGCTGAATTTAAGCGCTCAAGTACTGCTAAAGAACATTGCGACGACAAATTGAATTTGTACGTGGGCTCCATTACTATTATTACAGCTCTGTCCCTTTGTGTGTTCCCAACTCAAGGCAATCACTAGCAATAGTAAATATATACAGAATATCTTACATAGCCTATATACACAAAATAATATCGAATTCTAGTAGCAAGCTCTGCCAAGGTCTACAGGCCAAACACTACTACCAACAAATCTACAGCATAAAAATTAGATTTTCTTCCCTATCTCGAAAATAGATTGTCCCGCACATTACATTACCAATACCAATAATATTATTTAGCTATGTATCTATACGTTACACTTACACTTATTTTCACTCAACCTTAACCGAGTACCCTCATATATATAACTGCAGAGTGAAATGAGTGAGCTGACTTGCCCTATAATAAGATGGCAATGAGATTTTCACTCAGCATCATTCCAGAACACCCCAGACAAGGCAAAAATTTTACCCATTTCTCTGTTATTGAGAAAGAAAAGTTTTTAGTTAACTCATATAAATGACAAGAACTACTAAATCAGCTCAGCCAGTATCCTTTCCAACACTCATATCCCCGTACTAACTTTTCTCTAGTACTTTGCATTAGATACCACTGCACTATGAACTTACACGAATAAATACACAGTGAAAAATTTGATCTCCACTTTGTAGCACTTATACCTATCCTCTTTCAAGTTATCAACCCACACCCTGTATTTTCCGCTTACATTTCCCAATTTACTTTTACTAAGCACTCTCCTCTACTTTATTCTGCCTGTGAGCTAAACTACTTACTAACTTATTTTCCGTCCCATCATATCCATGCTACATTTGTAGGTATACATATCAAAACAGTTCCGTCTATTTCATACAATGTCTGTGGGTATTTCCTGGTAAAGTACTATAAGATTCCTACTACAACACATATGAGCACATCAAATGTGAAAAGATGGGATTTAGGCACTGGAGTAATATCATTACATTGTCTGTATTACTTTCTCCTAGGAATGGGATCCTCTTTTTCTGTCTGGTTTAATTTCTCCAAACTACACATGTACAATAAATTAGCATAGAGAGTTTCATTCCGGGAGAAAGTCAAGTATTGATTTGACGAATGTTTTTTCACCGGCAGACAGAATGGTTCAGAGTCAGCAAGGCGGGAAATGTCTCGAGCAGACCGAAATAAAATTTTCTGCACGACTACCGAAGCCACGAAGAGCCAAAAGTGACATAAAAAGAAATGATATGATATGATGTGATATAGAGACCGCATGACTGTACTTGACAGAAATACTCTAACAGCTTGTGGGGCGGATGCTTATATGAAGTGGCATACTAGAAACATGCACGCATACATACATAGCACTTTAAGTAAAGATACTAGCCCACACACGGAAAAAGGTACTCTTTCCATCCCAGAATATTGCATCGTGCTGAAAACTCAGGATCAGTCAGTTACATTGTTACTACGTAGTATTATCATTACATTTATACATGACAAGAACGCAAGGGACGCAGTACTTACTATCTCAGAGCAGAATTACCAACCAACTGCTGGAGAGATTGAACCGTTCTATTCTGATCGAATGAACCACTTCATTCCTAAGTAACCAAACCACATCACAAAGTAATACATCCTATATACCATTACAGTTATATTACAACTAAAACTGCGACTTTCAATATCTATCGCAAAAACAGACATTTCAATATAACAGTCACCCACGTCTGTTCAGTTAGAAACCGGCGAAAGATTCCAATTGCATGAAATTGAGTTGAGATATGAGTAATGTTAAGGTACACAACTACTATGTGCTTACTTATGTCCTCCTCGAACAAATACTCATATTTCGTCTACTAAATAATACTAACTCTTTCTCTACTTCCATTAGACAGTAGTGACGTGAAGGGAAATCGTTTCCAAACTATCATGTCCCACTCCATTACTATCTTACAACTTTCATTCCACATCTCATACATTCTCATATACCGCCATAAGTCATAGTCACTCAAACCAAAGTCAAACAAGGCTGACAAAATCTATCTTCCCAACTCTCCATAGTCTCTATATATACACTCAGCACAAATGGAATGAATACAAGATTTCCTTTCGGGTAGCGGTTCGGGGTTTGGTTAGCTTCTGTCAGAGGCCTCTTTGACGTAGCATAAGAACGGAACCAACGTCGCCATTTTCACAACTTTAAGAAAATCAGACAAAGTATAGAGAAAATATTTTTCCTGAGACCCATGTAGAGCAACTGAGTTTCTTATTACTGATGTGCTCGATTTTAGATTCTTGTCAGGTGAATTTCATATTACTTACTTATACAATACAATATTCCTTCCGGAACAAAGTCCTCTTGTGTATTACTTATCTCCTAAGATATGAAATGATATCCTGTCTGTCTTTCTGTCTTTCTACATTTTCATCAGTTTTCACTGCCCTTTCCATACCAGGGTAATGTATCTTATGTGAAAAACATACACCTACGAATTCTTCTGTATTTATAACCAACTACTACCCACTCCATCTCGGATTCAGATGAACACAGACGCTACAGCCTGCAACTTTACAGACTGTGGGAATCACCGCCTCCTTCAGTTTCATTGCCGATACTTAGGATAACTGTTATCCTTTTAACTTAAATCGTAAACTTTTGAGCAAGCGAAAGTTATTTTTTACTTAATAATTTACTAAATATTTCATTATGTTAATAGTCCAAGAGAAAACCGTTATTATCTCATAACAGATCTCAGGTAATTCATTTCAGTTCCAACAGTGTTTATAAAATTTCTTGCTCGATAATTGCAAGCATTGGCCATTCCATTCCTCACAAGGGCGTTTAGAGGGTGGGTTTTTGGAACTGAAACCCTACTCCGAAATCCAATAAAAGAGAGATTTACTATTTCACAAAAGGCTGTTGTCCTACGGGCTATTTTAAACTAATTTTTGTCTATTTTTGATTCATTGACGTCCCGTGTATTTCTCTCGGGCGGCGATTCCCAGGAGTCTGTATATCCGTGTAATCCTCCACCTCACACCCACAGTTATGTAAGCATTCGGTTATCCCAATCCACCGTATAAAGCATTCAAAATCTCTGTATCTATGATCTACGGTAGATAGCATTATGTCTGCACCGGAAGGGAAAGATACATAATATTATATGCTAGTATTATATCAGCCCCATTTGCAACCTTTCAACCTTCTTCTTTTCATTGTATTGCGTTACATTCCGTAACATTACATTTGGTGCGCTTCGTCTCGTCTCTCAGTGTCGTTTCGCTTCAACTATCCTCAATATCATTTGTTCAGGCTTCCATGACATAGATTGGAATTTTCCGAACTGAGGTGTATACATAACTTCCATATTATATATGCATATCTGTATGCCTGCATATTATGCAAGTTTGCATTTTAATACAATTGGACAGACTGTCTAAAAAGACGAGAGTGACTCTATCCAAGGAGCATACTATTTATTTTTTGGGACCTTACAAAATGTATATCTAACATGTAGCAACTTTAGTGTCATGTGTGCCTGATTTGCTCAGGATGGCCTAGTTTAACTGACATTGGTAGCGTTATTTTTTCGTAACTACTTGAATTCACATTTATTTCCAAAAATGAGTTTTCTCGAAATTGCTCCAGGCTTTCACCATATTATCAACAGTAAGTTTATTTTAGTACTATAAGTATGTGCCATGTAGCAGTAGCAGTGTTTTCTCTTTTCTCCGTGACACAGGATTATGCTCTATCTTCTCAGATGTTCCACTGCTACTGCGATTTCCACAAATGGTACATATACAAAGATTTTATTGGCTTGATTTTGCCCAAGGGCCCACGTTAAGTAAGCCTATATAGTAAGAATAAACATACCAGAAACAATACTTTCAGTACTTCAAATCTAATTTGAAAAGTCCATAGCCTGACCATTTACTGTTTGTTTTTTAACAGCTAAAACAACACACTTAATATTATGCTATACTACATAACATTACGTGGAGACGGAAGACAATTTCCATTTTAGCAATGTATTAATGATTGCAGCAAAATTTTTTGAAAATGGATTGTCGATTTCAATATGCAAGACAAAGAAAATGAATAAATAAACACAATTTTCAAAAGAAACGTTAAACCACATACACGAAAAAAACTGTAACTCGTTTTTGGGGCTAGAGACTTTCCCATTTACGTTTAATACGTACGTACTTAAATTAAAGGGGGGCTACAACGGGAAAGGCCAGTCACAAAAAAGTGTACATCCTTAATTTTTTTCCGTGTGCCATTTTTCATTTTTAGCATAGGAAATTGAAACAAAAAGGCATGGATAGAAATAAAAATACTTACTTCGACTGTATCCTGTTCTGAAAACCACTATTCCATTCTAAAGCTGCAAACAACTAAGAGAATTTCAAATCCTTTTTGCCCAAGTTACCTTCTTCTAAGAACAAAGAGAAAATCTCTATATAGATTTAGATTGTGAGAAAACCGTTCTGACTGTGTAAACCGTTGGAGTACCTACTATTCACTTTACAATACGGGGCCGTCCACATACTACGAGACGAGGGTGAATCAAAGATCCTTAAAAATGGTCAAAAATTGAGAGGTAAGTCAAATATTGAGAAAATTGGCCTTCGATGCTCCCTAATAATGTGCTGTAAAGATGATTATTATGTAACCGTTTTCTAGCTAAACACAATGACACAATTTGGAGGAAAATCATTAATAGCAGATTTGACTTAAAATATGTGCATATTATAAAATAGTCTAAGCAGAATAGCAGAAATTTGTGTCTGGAGGTGAGTCACATATTGAGAAAATTGGTCTTCGTAGTATGTGGATGCTCCCTAATAATATGTGCCTTATAGAATGGTTATGTAATAGTTTTCTAGCTTAACACCATTTGGAGAAAAATCGTTAGAGCAGGTTTTACTGAAAATAAATGTGTATAAAATAGATATAAAATAGCAGAAAATTGAATTCGTATAGTGAGGTGAGTCAAATGTTGAGAAAATTGGTCTTCATAGTATGTGGATGCTCCCTAACATTATGTGCTTTACAGAATGATTATGTAACAGTTTTCCAGGTAAACACAATTTGGAGGAAAATCGTGAAGGCAGATTTTAATTAGTGTAGAGTGAAAGTGTCTAGACCAAGACATGTCTTGGTGAAATATAAATATTTGGTTCTGACTGACTCACAGGCTCTTCCCCAAACTCCAATCACGGCGAACGGTTCGATTCCAGGAAGTGGAGGACCAAGTACAAGTGGAAGTGGGAATAGTGGAAGTGGTTCATCAGCTACGTGTACACAAGGAGCTTCTTCGTCTTCACAGTCCAATAATCCAAGTTCATCCTCGGATGGGCAAAGTGCAACCCCAGGAAATTCTCAGCAGCAGCACTGCTCGTCTTCGGGATCGTCGACCGTCAAGACTTCAGCTAATGACTGGGATAACGTGAGTTGAGCTACTCTATTTATCTACGATTCAATTTTGAATTGTAACACCTGACCTGCATTCGCTATTGGCTGATTTGATCGCTTTTCCCCTATAGATATCCACTATCAACCCTTTCACGTTCTCCTCATAACTCTCACTATTTCCTTCCGCCTTCAGATGAGATTTTCTCATAAAAGCTCCTAGCTCGTCATGTGCTAACAGTAAACGGCTCATAAAATCTCCTGCTACGATCCATCCACTGATTCACCATCCCCTGTCTCCTAAAGATATCTTCTTAGCCACAAACATGGAAATGGTCATACATACAAACTGTCTTTTCGACTCTACCTTAAAGAGTAGGTATCATTTCAATATCCCTCCAACTGGAGACAGTAGGCCATTGTAAATATAATTTAATGCTTACGGGCTCCACAGTCTCCAGTTACATTTACATTCCCCTCCATGGCTTCAGTAAACTAACATAATCCCAGCTTCTCAACCTAATAACGACCAGTATTTTAATTTAATACACTATATCATCCTGCAAACTACCGCAGTGAGCAGTTAGCCTTTGCATTTTACCTATTTTCATTCATCCCCCAACTACCACTCTTGAGGTTATTGACAAATGTATTACCAGTTTTAATAGTAGAACTTTACAATTCATAAAACACTTTATCGTGACCCTTACTTTAAGGTGGTGACGTTTGTGGGGTACAGATGCACAATAAACCTTAATATAGAACTGCATTGGTAGGATTAGCCGAGAAAACCTTAATTGCTTGGCAATAATGCATTAGATGCTCCAATTTCCTCGAAGATGTAATTGAATTATCAGAGATAAGTACAGAAATACTGAGAAAAGTAATTACATATAGAGAGCTGAAATTAAAAATGCCTTTGATTTTGACCAGAAGCGGAAATTCACTAGAAACGGGTTAACTACCAGGAGATGATATTAGATCAAAGCCCAGAAAAACCTCATGACAAATCGATTGCTTTCATGTTCATGTGCTGTTTACTTGTGCATTATCTATAATCTAAGTGTTCGCTCTGTTGATTCCTTTTCCCTTCACGATTTGGGCCAGCTAAGGATTTTTAGATACTTTAAATGAAACGAGAGGAAAGTTGCCTGAAACAATACCGCAAAAGAAAACATAATATGCGATTCTATTTGCAGTTGAAATTACCCAAACTCTTCACTCAAGAGAAGCCCTCCTTGTTATTTGATACTTTACTTAAAAACACTTACCTATACATAGGGCTCGTTATTTATGTAGAGCTTCTAGGATCATCCCGAGAAAAAGGCAGCGAGGGCACATGTATTATGTACATTGCTTTTGCAAGGTAGAGTTTACTTACTATTAACGTAACCCTTTTTCTCTTGATCGTAGATGTCTTGGGTAAAGTAAGCACAATAGTTTAGCAGGGGTTTAGACAAACGATTTAGATTGGCTGGGGCTGGCCAAACAAAGGTCAACTTCACTTACAAGAAAGAAAGCAAACTGAACCGAACTAACAATAAGCTTAACTGAATTTATCTATCTAATTCTAGTAGAATCGGACAAATATTATTAGTATAGCTCTATATAACGAAGTAACTTAACTCACCCCAAAGTGGTGCTCATATACAAACGAGCTGGACGTTCCGATAAGGCTACATAGTAGAATTAAAGTGTGCTTAGGTACAGGAATTGGTATCTAAACGTATACGCACATCTTCTATCCACATAATAAAGCATCCGTCACATCAGATTCTTTTCTATTTGTTGGCTGTTATTCTTGGCTCATTCTTATTGTTAGCGTGCTTTTCTTACACACAGTTACTTACTCCTCGCAGTTATAATAACAAGAGCTTCTGGATAGCTTTCTTAAGTAATAGAATGTTAGTGGAAGAGTAGGCTAAGAAAAGAAATTGGCCAAACCAAAACATACTCAAGCAAATCGAGCCAGAAGGGGCAACTAGCTCTTTCTTTCCCATGTTTTCTCTTACGTGGAGAAATGCAGGAAGAAATAGATCGGATAATAACGTTTATACGTTTCTCTATCCACTATACTATAGAAATACATTGTTCAAACAAATAGCTTGGGTTAACTCTCCCATATTTCCGTGCAATTCAACCGTAGTTTTCAGTTTATCTCTTAGAATTTACTCTGCACATATATCCTATTTAGAATGAGATATAAGATTTTCTTCTTTAGCATACTATTCAGCACTGTAACATAATACTTTCGCTTCTAACGATATCTGCTTTTCATTTCGCACCATAGTTAACCACATAGGAAGTATATTCAATCTAAAAATCTACTACTACTACTATCACGGTTTTCGTCATGCCCGACCATGCACATTTTATACTTGTGGCTAAGCACAGTGTATATCGAATAAAAGTGGCTGAAGTTATTCTGTGTAAAAAGGACGAAAAGTTTCTTATAGTTGTGCTACTCCACTTGGAAAACATAACACTACACTAACAACGGGTTCAATCTTGAGTGGAACTGTTCTGTATATATAATATTAGTAACATGCAGAGTGAAGCAATGATATTAGTCGCAAAAGAGTATGAAGAATAGCTATAAAAGTTAGAGACTATAGCCTAGAATGCCGTGCCATGCAACGCTTTGCTTTACTTTGACTCACTTCTATGGCCATCATACTCGCGTTATCTTTTGGCACTAGAGCAGAGTAACAGAACATAAGGAAGCGATATAATACCCCGGCACGGCAGTATTCCATTACATTGAATCTACCGGCAGTAATGTCTATGTATTTATAGTAAGAGATGTAATATTGGTTGATAAGATGCTAAGGGAGGTTCAACTCAACGCATTATCTTTAGAGGTTATCTCTCTTTTCCTTTCTAAATGGGAAAATCCTGTATAGAACTTATATTAGTATACTAATTCATATATCCCTACAATATGAGTATACCTACCTTGCTCCGTGTACCCATATACAAGTACCTTCCTCCAGAAGTTAAAGGAAACTCGTTCTTTTCCTTCACAATAAGTAAAGTATCGGAGGTGTTTTTTCTCTGCATGCTCCTTTCACTTTAGTTCAGATCCCCTACTTTCTTTTCTTCGTTTTTTCTTTCTTCAGAATCCCCGCACGTATGGCGTGGTCCATCCGTTTTTCATTACAGTCCAGTTCTATTTATTAATTTCCCTCAACTAATTTTTCAGAAAGACCTCAACCCTCCAATGACTTTTCTCTACTCTCTCTGTCTGACTGCATGCCACTGTGCTGCGAGTATAGATGTCCATTGCAATGTATAGAGAAAATCCGGTAAATAAATAAGTATTGTCGTGCTTTATCTTGGCTTAGCATTCATACAATATCCTGAGAGAGTTTTAGTTAGTTTAGTATTATTGGTTGCTTTAGCTCATCTCATCGGCTTTCTCTTGCTTGTCGTGTCTTGTATTGTAATAGTTTGACAGACTTAAGCCAAAGAAAAGTATAGTTGGCCAATTCTTGGTTTTTGTACCAAGTTAAGCCAAGTCGAGTCAAGTCAAACAAAACTAGGGAAACACAAGACTTACTGGACTGTGTACGGCACAACTGCTAAAACTCTGTATTTATCTCCTTACTTTCGTATATATGTGAGGAGACAAGCAGAGACAAGCAGAGACAGGGTTAGACTCCTTTCCAAAATTGGATGTGTCATATTGAATGGATAGTTATAGCTTTTACTCACATAGTTACTTATTTACTTAGAGAAAATATCTTGACTCACTTCATCCACTGATATGCATTCAAATAGTTTGTCTACTAAGCTTTGTTCCGGCAACTTGCCTTTAAGTTAACTTCTGTGTACAGATACCAGGCAACTGTGTTATTGTTGTGCGAAGTGAACTGAAGTAGTACATACATACATGCACTACACTGCACAATACAAGGCAAACAACTTACTTCACTTCCTACCAACCTACTACTACTATCTGCAACAGTTTCCACCAAAACTATGCTAAGCATAAAGTCAAACTACTACTAACTAAGCATAAATCGATTCCTTTGTTGTTTAGACTTTATTTCCCCTATATCCCTCAGCGTTACACCCAATGACTTCTTGGCTCACGATCTTTACCAGTTGGCAGTTATTACTGAAAAAATGAATACTGAATGACGCAAGATGTTTAGTAACAGCCATGTCAGTTACACTGCCTTTCAAAATCAATGCACAGCTTATAAACAAAAAACATTACGCCAATTCCTTCCTTTCTAGTGTAAAAAATCCGGAACACTTTCAATTACGTACTAGTCAGTAGTACAGAGTACAGTCAAAACAACCTAAAGCGAAATTAATCGGACCTAACCTGACTTAACACGGTCCTTTTTTGCATTTTGCTCTTATCTATATAAAATTTTCTTGCACAAAATTAAATGCATATACAAGCAATCTTTTACATGATATGAACTATAGACTGTAGGCATACTATAATATATCTTGGCACATAAAAACTTTACATGCAATAAACAAAAATGCAAAAATTGTAATCAATACCTAGAAACACTAACGTGAAATTATGTAATGTTGAAATTAAGTACACTTGTATCTTCAAATAGGAGTGAGTGGGTTATCCTGCATTTCTGTTTCTTTGATCACACCATTGAATTACCGTAGCATATGGATAAAATTACAATCCTCTCATATTCTTCATATTCTGTTTTAGCATACGTACCTACTACGCAGTTGACTTCGTTAAAGCCAAAGGAGTACATCAGCGTTTATTCAGGCGTTAGCAATTAGTAACCAATACCGTACAACGGCATCACAATGCACACTGAACTTTATACGGATTCGTTCTGTAATTATATGCTTGTTATTTTAAAAAGCGCTTGTATACTGTGTGGGGATGAGATTTGGTAGTTACAAAGCTAAAACATTATTTATACGTTTACTAAAGCTAAAGTGTGTTATGTACGTACCTTGTTTGTGCAGATGAAAAGAATAAATGTACAGGGTAGTAAAAACTGAAAAAGTTTATAATTGGAAATTGACACCAAAGAAAAAACTGCGAAAACATTTGGCATTAATTTAACCATCCTACCTGTGGTTAGTTTGGTTAGTATGAAGTTAGAAAACTAATTGCATGTGTAGAAAATAAAAAAGACATAGAACGTTTTCTTGACAAGTCCCTATATATTTACTATCACTATATTTTGTACACCCAACTTGTACTTAACATTTCATTATACGTATAAGTAAGTCCCTATGTTTTCCGATTGAGGATTGGATGGCAAGATAAATAGTGATAAGATATAGTGTTTCACATACATAAGTAATTTGAAAACCCTAGAAGTTGGCACGTGTGTGCAATTACAAAACACAAAGAGAGTTTTACTATTCTGTTGGAAAGTCCAACTCGGAATGTGTTTATATATTTCACAGTTGGTCTATGATTACTCCTGAGTTTATATTGTATAATTATGTTCCCTCTTAGACTCACACTTCATTGGGGGAAGGAAGAAGGTGGGCAGAGTTAGTTATTATTAGTTTGTCCGTATTCAGAGAAACGTCATCAATCAAACTAGAATTTATTGCATGTAAATATTTAGACAAGAAGATGCTACTTTATTCCTCTAATAAACTATCTGCGGCAAGAGGAATCCTTCCCCTTCCAAAAGCACAGAAGCACAAGTGCCTCAAATCAATAAAATACACGGGCTGGTTACAAACTAGGGTAAGTATACAGGGCAAGGAGTAACCATTACTCCTTCATAAATACTCTTCAGATACATTCTCTTTAGAAATGAAGACTAAGGATTGGATTGTTCTTACTCACTAAGAATGTGAAACAAAGGGGAGACAATGAAAGAAATTCTAGACAATGGAAAGAGTAACAAGTGATGTGAAATGAATGAAACTGCAGTGGTGTTAGTTCAAAGATATAAAGGTATAGAGTAAATATCTGTGGATCCTATTCCGACACATTCGTTTGGATTTCAAGTCAAATGATTCCAAGACTTTTCTCTTGTCTGCACTGCAGCTTTCTCTTTTCTCTCTTATTTAGTATTGCTACTTCAAACTCACGCTTTCTTATGACATGAGTGTAATTCTACTCGCTTATGAGTGCTACTTAGGACTAGTAGCTCTATTGTTTCATGTAACGGGGCCAATTTACACCAAAACTATTGTCTCTCTTCAATGATAAGCTACAACGGAGATAGTGGCTTATGAAAACCCATCTGCAAGGCGTGATGTATTTTGGATTTCAACTCTACATTGTCTTCCTCTAAAGATCCATTCCTTATGCTCTGATTTTTTTGACTAATTGAAGTAGATCTATTCACTCTCTGCTTAAGGGCTTCCAAACATAAGTAGCGCATCACTGGTAAGCGAATTTTGTTCTATCATCCACAGGCTGAGTGGGGTTATACATTATCTATTTTCAAAGTCGTTGATTTGAATTGTATGCACAATCTGTTTGAATACAGCATCAGGTTTAATTACGTGTTCATTACAAAATATCTGTCAGCACTGCCGTGGATATAATAATATGGATGTAACTTTTTCTATATTTATTGCACTGTGTCTATTTATTATGCCTTAAAACAATATTGAGTTTACCATGTTGCAATTTATGTTTTAAACCTACTTTATTAACATTTCTTCATGCTTTATTCGCCTGCAAGCCTTAATTTTATTATTGGGGATGTATGTATTATCTTACATAAGTAGTTGTTGTAGATGTTAGTTTGGTTTGAACGTAGAATGGCAACTAAAATATGAAATATTTTGGTTTATTTATAGGCATTGGTGTATCAAGATACGAAATTAATGTCTGGAACACTGGATGCTCTCATTCAACATTTAGTGCCGACACCAGTTTACTATCCAGATCGAGCATACATATTCGCGTTTCTACTTTCATCTCGATTGTATATCCGGCCACATGAACTACTTGGATGCGTCTTTCGCTTAGCCTTTTCTACGCCTGGCAGCTCACCTTCCTGTGTAAGTTCCTACTAAAGTATGTTTCTACCATTACAGGAAAACCGTTTTTTTGTACTTCAACACTGCAGTGTTTAAGTACAAAAAACCGTGCACTGGTTTCAGTGGAGTTTCAGTAACCGTATTAATTGGGAAAGTATCCTTTAAATTACACTGCTGTTAGTGACTGTCTCTAGCAAACACTATTCAATTAGTTAAATCTTAGACAATTTTTCCTTCTTCGCGTTTGTAATTAGAACAAGAATGATGACCTCATTTCTCATACTCATGGTGTCGTAGTATTTAAAACTATTGCGTATAAGTAACGATGTAACTTACATAGGGACAGGAATTATGAGCAACATGCATTAACATGAAGCACAGGTCAGCCTGAAAGCGTAATGCTATAAAGTTCATGAATAACTAATGCCGAAAAATGCTGAGAAAACTCCCATTGCATTGCAAGAACGGGCGTGACAAAATTAAAAACGGTTAAAGTTCATGAATAACTAATGCCGAAAAATGCTGAGAAAACTCCCATTGCATTGCAAGAACGGGCGTGACAAAATTAAAAGCGGTAAATAAATTTTAATTGCAGTCACGTCGTACTCTAGGCATATTCTCAAGACACACAACATCCCAATCCTAGTTAAAAATAAAATATAGTTTCCATTATATTCTACACACGATACGTAAGCACTAGACTAAAGTGAAATTCAACAGCGGGCATGCCCTGAATTAATACAGGGACACAGAGACACTCGTAATGTTCAACACAGATTGTGTGAGACACTGTTTAATTGCGTCACACAAACAAAGGTGAACATTTGGACTGAATTTCATTGGGACGTGACGTGATCTGCACAAAATATCGGGAAATGCTACATAATTCACACCCCAAATTGAAAGGTGACACGAGTAATAGGATAGCAGCAAAATCAAGTCTAGAAATAAAAGACAAGTCAAATAAACAATGCCGTAGCAACCTATTATTCTATAACTGTAGTATGCTGTAGAGACAGTGTTGTTTCTACTATATTCAACTTTACGAATTCCTAAAATTCGACCTCAACCTTAGATTTTAGGTGCACTATTATCATCTCTACAGATACTATCTGATATTATAGGAGTTTATGGAGTGGCAAGTTATAAATCAAATGGAAACATAGAACTGGGACGTTATTATTAAATAACGTAGTCGTTAGTACTGCTTTTCACAATTTTTGACACTGATAATTTTTGCCACAAAGTCATGGAACATACAGAACAGTTTTTCATTAATTAAAAGAATGTAAGTACGTAATAAAGCAAAAGTATTAATATTGATACGAATTAATTCACTAAGCACTCCCTAGGAAGTTTAATGTTTAATATTATGTGAAAGAGTCCATTAAGTATCTCTTTATGTTGTATACTGTGCTACAGAAGATGCGAGTCGTAAACGTAATAGAGAGTCTGTTTGGTTGTTGTCAGAAAGTAACCTGCCTTTTATTACGTTGGTTTCTATAATGTACTATAGATATTTATACACGTAGAAGAGCATTATGTAAGTATCGCTAATGAAATGAATTCATGAATGCGTTAGTCTCAGCTAGACAATTCATTACTTAGACTAAAATGAACAGTGTTCCCGCACACAGCGACTGCCGGGAGAAGTGTTGCGTGAGTGCTTTAAGCGCATTTAATGCATTTCATATCTCCACTTTCACTCAGATTATTCCAAAATGAGAAATATCTAACATTTAACAGGATAGTAGACGGAGACGGATATGAATGTTATGATAGGCTACAATTATCAATGTGTCCTGACTAAAACCGTGATGGAAACTCTGAAGCATTTCATTTGACTTGTAAAATATAATGCCTTGACTAATATTGAATAATTAATTTACTTTTCTGTATTACTAGTTCAACTAATAAATAAAGTGCAACTCTAATTATGACCTGCTCCAAGCAGATAATTACCTTACGTGTATATCAAAAGCAATTCTGACAATTTAATTCTGTCGGTGCACCATTTTCCCATGTGTTTCTAATGGCTTTCTGTACAATGTTTAAATTCATGTAAAAATCACATGTTTTCCCAGGAGGAATCTACGCAAATCAAGATAGTTTCACAGATGGTGCAGTTGCTGGGAGAATGGGCCGAATTGTTCCCGTATGACTTCAGAGATGAAAAAATGATGGCACACGTTCGGGCAATCACTCAAAAATGTGTTACTATCGATCCACCGGTAAGACATTGCTTTGGTTTATTGTCATTGTAAATCGAACATTAATTTTATTAATAAAACTATCAATACAATCATTAGATTAGTAGTCCAACCATAGGTGTAAAAATATTCGTTTTGGATAAAACATTGTCAAAGAACTTTGATGAAACAACGAATAATGTCCGAAATGTATCTAATGTTCACAGTCCTAAAAATATCTTTTCACCGAAATAAATCTGGCAATAGATCTCAATTGGACGGGATATCTTACCTTTAGGGCATACAATCAAAAACCTGATATCTTTATCTCCGATCTCACTGTATAGGATTTGGAAGAGGAAAAACATTCCTTAGGATTTCAAGGGTAGAAAGAAAAGGGATGTATTACACAGAATAGAAGGAATTGTCCATAGAAAAGCGCAATGGTTACAAAATGTTTGGTTCTTTTCTTTCCTGTTTTCTATTACGTGAAAAGAGACAAAGGATTTTATCCGTGTAAGCTTCCTGTGGCTCAATTTGTTAAGAAAATCGTCTTTAGTATTGGAATCGGAACCTTTTAGATTTGAACTTTGGAGCGTCTAAAAAGTTTTTGTGGTACACAAAAGGAGTAGTTTAAAGAATCCAAGGAAAGTAAGTTTTCCATTGCGGTTTTACACTACAATTACAGCAGAGAACTGGTACAAGTGCAACTGTCAACAAGCAAAGAGATTTTTTGCGAGCACAAATCCCTTGCTTTGTAGTCAAGAGTGGGTTGCCCTTGTTCTTTTTTGGTTTTCTTTACTTTCCCTCCTTCCTTCCTTACTTCATTTCATTTTTCCGGCACGGTTTTCCTTTTCTTTGGTGGATCGAGAAGTTTTCTCGTAGTTTTTCCATCTCGGAACTTTCAACTAGGATTTCTTAGGCCATACTCATTGAGTCACTTAGTTGTTCCACACTTAGGCACCGATATCCAACAAACGAATTTATGTACATGTGTGTAGATATGTATTATGTTTTTGCGTCCCCCTGGTTTGACTTATACTTTCGTTAGTTCACTAGTTCCTTCCTTCCATCTCGTAGAAATACAATGGTCGGTAAATAGAGAAAGATAATGGAAAAACTATCTGTGAGCTCCAAGATCTCTGGGCACTAAATCATGTCAGCGACTGGAAATAGAGAAGCTACTAACATGATATGAAAATCAAAATCCATTTATTTTTAGTGAAATATCCAACGGAGCACTCTAGCTGTTCTTTATAATTCTATTTTACCATTCTCGGATGCTTTTTGTTCAGATCTATTCTCTTCTCGGATTCAATTACGCTGGCTTATGTTATGTTTAAATCTCCATCCCTTCATTTCATACGCCTCTCGCCATTTATTACGTTTTCCCAGTCTGCATCATCTCCCTAGATTCTTCACCTTTTTCATTCTACCTTCTTCACATTCATTCATGACTATTACAGCATTCTTCCATGAGTGGAAAAAGCCTCTTCTTCCCCATTATATTAGTTTACATGAATGATGAACCAAGTCAGACTAAAGTCAACATTTTGAAATGTTACACCAAAATTTGCGCCATGCTCCCTATGAATCTAAGTAGGCCTAGTAGGCTACTGTTCTGTCCTCCCCTCCTCTCAGATTTACAACTATCTACAATATCCCCGGAAAAACTCCCAGTTTAACTCACCTAACTAACCAAAAAGGGAAACTGAAATTGTAGTCTCATAACAAATATTTACACTAGAGCCTATTTTTCCCAGAGAACATCATGTGAATTAAGATGAATTATGAATGTCACAGGTGAGGAAAGAAGTTTCCCTTTTACTTACCTCGCTCTTGGCTCGACTAACTGCTCTGGAGAGGTATGAGGCTTTTCTCCACAGAATAAATTCAGAAGTTGCAGCCAATGCTGCAAATGCCAACCAAATGGACAAATCTTCCAGAACTACCTCCGGAGCCATTCCTACTGCTTCTTCTTCTAGCTCAACTGCTACTACGTCCACTTCTTCAGGAGCTACCACACCTGGAAGCGTAAATGTAAGCCATAATCTACCATTATTATAATAATTCTAACTTCAATCAAAATTTGTTCCAAGTTTTTTTGTCGAGAAATATTAGGCCAAGAGATCTACTAAAATATGTTATGTAAGTATTTGTAGGGATGGTATATTAAAATGATAGGAATTCATCATGAGTGATTATTTTCAAACTTAATGCAAGACGAAATCATGACAGGAATTATTTTAAATCTGAGTAAAGATTCAGCTTTCGTTGTTGTGGAGGTTAAGCCGTGAGAGAAGTCAAAAGGCAGAGTTTGGTATTTTGAAAACAAGGAGTCTGTAACGAAACTTGTGTACAGATTGTTTAAGACGTAACCGAAATACATAATTCCTCGTGCAGTTATTTTATCTTTGGGATGCAAGCAGTGATCCTTATAACATATAGAGTGCAACACCACATAAAGTAGGAGTATAATATTGCTTTGGAAGAGAACAGATTCGCCTTGGAGCATATAAATGTATCAGAGTGAGTTAAGTTATCTGTATTTTGTTGCTTAAGATATATTGAATATACAGTGTATGTAGTTAGAGTGTAGAGAGCTGAACTCTGAAATATGGTTTGCATAAATCCTCTGCATGATTTATGTGTTTTATTATCGGATTTGAATGCATAACTCTTGGCAGTCTAAGGTGCTATTTGGCTATGGTCTTCTCCGAAATTCTAAGGTTTATTCCCTTTTTACTTTTTCGTGCTTAAGTTGCGTGGCTAACTGGAGTAAAAATTCCGTACAGCACCGAGATTACAGAAGAGGGAGACAGGACAAGACAAGACAGGAGCAGTGAGACTTTTCCATTGTGCAGACAATTGTATTCTTTTGGGAAAATGAAAGATTTCGTATAACAAGTTGAATATACATATCCACACAGATTAGGCAAGAAGCGACAGAAAATGGAACATCTTATAACTTCGTATGTGCAATACAGAATACTCTGCTGTCTCGTTAAAAACTCAACTTGGCTTTGTACAGTGCTCATGTGTACAGCAGTAATGTACTTGTACATGCATTCAAGTTACAAAGGAAAGACGGCAAAAGTTTTCTCCCTGTAGACTTCAATTGCGTTCTAGTGAACAAGACAGGACATGGCACACTATACCATGTTTTTATAAACTTAATCTGAGTCTATTCATAGATTTTAATTCTTCAGACCTTTTTCCTAACGTTTAGTATATAATACTCTGATGTAAGTACATCCACCTCTACTATACAAGTAGAGTAGTAAGTCCGTCTGGATGAATTACAAAAAAACATCTCTGGCCCGACTCCTTCATCTCATTTGGACGATTTTCGCTACAAAAATGAATTTACTACACAATCGGGCAGGGCCATGTAGAGAAAGCAACGGAAGAAAGATGGTGAAGATTTAAGGCTTTGGAGTAAGTACTAGTATAGTAAGGGTTTCCGAAAAGAACACGTTTTTTAGGCATTCAACGCTCAAGTCACGAGTTCCTTTCAAGAAACTTTTCTTCGCCTGTTTCATACACTTACTTATTATTACCATTACTATTGCTGTATTGATATACAGGGCTAGCCATATACATATCATTGTCTAGGCTCTCTAGCTCCTAAACGGAGGCTGCTACGAAAATGAAGTGACTATCATTCAAAAGAGGAGAAAATTTGCAACAAAACAGGTTATAAGAATGTTTTTATTGAGCTGCATATCGGAAATTAAAAATCAGGAAGTCAAAAACATAATAACTCTCAAACATTGAGAAACAGAAGTTTATTTCTCTGAAGATTATACTCATAGCACTTTGCTACTGGATTTATATACTTAATACCTGACTTTGGTGTACATTCATCTCCGAGAGCTGATGGGAAAAGTTACGTGCAAGCAGCATATATGCACAGATAAATTACTTCTCTCTGGTTGATTTCCCATACTAATTCTCAGGTTAGGCCAGACATCTCCTCTGACTGGGAGTGAACTGAGCTGAATGATGAAATGAATGAATGCATAACTAAAAGTAGGAAAAGTGCAAATTTCATTCTGGAACATTCGCACGACAGACGGAGAGCGCATTCAAATCCCACTGGAAACATTTTCCATTACTAACATTGCATACATACAGATCACAAGGCAAATAGTCACAATTGAAATATAGATAAGGTGTAGGATACGGCAAATTCATCGTGCATAGTGCATGCTAAGGCTCTGCCAATCTAAAACCACTTGAAATGAGGACGGAAGAACGTGCCCTGAAATCCCTCACAATTTCCGCACAAAAATACAATTTCTCTGTTTTTTCCGACCTTATTTTTCACAAATATGTAGGTATACATGCCAAGTACCTACAGTCCACAGTAGTAGTGTGTTATATTTTGGCACATGTCTTCTAAAGCAAATCTATCTATCAGTGCCGTAGGTATTCGTATAGACTTTTTCATAACCTCATTGGTTTAGTTTGGCTTGGCAGTAAAAAGTCGAATGCTGGTGCATACATATCATAGATAGCTTTAGTTAGCCGGGCCTGAAAAGACCAGTAGAGTTAGTTTCAACTTCTATTGATGTCACTGAAAGGCAAGGTGAGAATCGCAATGAATACGAATAAGTTACAATGTCTAGTATCAGAACTGTTCATCTCATCTCTCCTCAACATACTCCCCCTTTTTTCATCTTATTTTTCCCATTCCAATTTAGTACGTATGAATCAGACGGATCGCATAAAGAGAAGGGGAAAGGATCATTCACTACACTTCCCTCAGTTTTTCTTCGACAATCACATCACATCAGTCTGAGTTCAGGTCTACTTACTCAATTCCTTCGCTCACTTCACTCTCCCACTTAGTTCCTCTCCAAGATGAACTACCTCAGTTTCGGTTTTACATCAAAATGAGAACTTCCAACAGATCTCATCCGCTTCAAAATGGCAAATGGCTACAGTAGGAAAATCGAAACTTAGACAGACAGACCCAAGGTGATTTCGCTTCGTTGAAAATGAATTTGCCAAAGTAACTTTTTCATCATAGTCACAATAAGTCTCAGCAGCCACACTTATCACTGTATAGGCTATTCGTTCTGTTGGTCACTAATGTCAATATAGTTGTTATACAATAATGTTCTTCTACGTTACATGCGGATTCAGTCTAACTAAATTATGAAACAAAATGTTTCCTATGCAAACAAAATGTTTTGCTACTATATTATTACTAGATTACTACTCAATAGAGTAATCTACGCATTTAGTTGCAATAAAACTGATAGATTCTCTATATTCTTTCAACCTATCTATTTCTTTGGAACAGTCTAACAACTTACCTGTTAATGCTATTCGAGTCGATATTCTATGGAATACGCAACTTCTGTATGACGTTCATATACATATATTACATATATATATGTGTGTGAAACTTTTGTACATCTTGAATTCGTATTTAGGTTTAGCAAGGCTTACTTGGTTTGAGTATAAATTTTACTGTTGAAAAGTTTTCTTTTTTAGTTAGGTAGATGGTGGTATGTAAAGAAGTTAGTGTGTGTCAATGCACGTACAAGCGATTAAATGTTCCAGTCTGTAATTTGTTTTTATTTCTGTCTTTACAGTCGGTGCTAATAATGTGTCCAAGCTCTTTGATGCTGGCCGAGCAATTAACTCACATTGAGTTGGAGTACATGTCGCATATAGGGCCGGAGGAATTTGTCCAAGTGAGTACACGAGGGTGAAAATGCGAGTTTCGTGCTTTGAATGTATAATTCATTTTATTACTGCGTGTTATGTTTTAATGCATCGTTTTCTGTATTATTCTGGATTCTAGGGCTGTTGGTAGTAATAACACTGTAATTTACATTCTAAATTAAAATCTAGGAAAGAATTGTTAAATTCCTAAGCATTAATGATCTGTGTGTATAAATATTGTGAATATTATCCTTAGGCTTTCGTCAAAGAAACAGTACAAGGAGAGCCCCGTCCACGAGACCCCAAACGAACTCGGAATCTGGAATGCTATGTGCAATGGTTCAACCGTTTGAGTCTCATTGTTGCCACTGATATTTGTAAGGTAGGTATCTTAACGATATTCTTCAATAGAATTACCTATTCTTGGAATCTTTCTACTTGAATTCCTCTATTGGCATTATGTTCGCAATGCTTATCAATCTAAACAGGTTAGTTATGGTAAATTGACTATACCCAGATTCTATATAGAGTTATATTATGCACATACTCACTTACTCACCCACATAACAGCCAAGTAATCCAGTTTGTATCTACTCGAGTTAGAGTTTAGTATTATAGCTCCTACTTAGTACTAATAGGAATCCTTGAATGTTATAGCAATATGAAAGAAAAGCTGTAGTTTGATCTCCACATCGGATTCCTACTATAGAAAGGATGAAGGTAGAAAACATTTTCGCAAGACAGAAAGAGCTCACAATTATTACTTTCTCTCAATTCACTATTGAACAATAGGAGAGAGACAAGAAAAATAGAGCAGACACAAATCGATAGCTAGTAGGGACTCTTCCGTCTGTATGTAGTCACGGTTATCTCTTTAATGGTTCTCTGGCTGGACTAAAGTACATCGTACAGCGACATACATTACAATTGCATACACACACAGTTTCTTTTCTGTCTTATAGTAGTAGATACATACATTTAGCACTAACGACACTGTATAATGTGATATAGTAGTTTGGACATGTTTTGTGATCGGATGCAGAGGAATTCCTTATGTACATATGTAGACATGTGTAAGTGATTTCTAGACTGAAGGTGTATAAGGTATCCCTTTGATTGTACCTATGTATGTCCAGATTGCACTCTTATATGCCTACATGGTGTAAGAATAGAATTACCTACCTCTCTGGACTGCCAACTTGCTCTTTGAATGAACAACACAATTTACCTTAAAAAGAAATAAAGCGTAGACAAGCAATTTGCGCTCCGGCACAGAACAGTAATAATGCAATGGAGGAATTTGCAGTAGAAATTTTAACAGGATTTTCCATTATTGCTTGTAGACTTCTAAGAAAAAGCTCCGCGTACGTGTCATCGAGTACTGGATCGAAGTAGCGAGGGAATGCTTCAACATTGGCAATTTCAATTCACTAATGGCCATCATCACAGCTCTCAACATGTCGCCAGTTGCTCGACTCAAAAAGACTGTGAGTCTGTTTCTTTCACTACCAACATGCACATTTGCTTTATAGTTACTGTACAATTCTGCAAGAATTCTGCCAGATATAAAACATTACTCCCCATTGCTTATACATTTCACTCAAATATTTTAACGTACTATAGAGCTATAGAGCTTAGAAAATCGTGATTTTCTACTACTAAAATTATTATGATGGCTGATTATTGATTGAAATTACATTGCTAATGGTCGTGTGTGTAGTTTAGAAGATCGTGATCAAGTAGGTAAACAGACTGCTAATGTCCAAATAATGTAAAAACGGATTTATTTAACGAGCAAATAGATTACCTTCACTAAGGTAATAGAAATAGTAGTGAGCGAAATTTAATGAGAACTTAGAGCGAGAATAAGAAGGTTTAATAGGGCAACTCGAGTCTAACTAAATGTTAGTTATTATTATCTCGTGAGCTTTTTTATTGGACGTACACAAGTACATAGCTCGTGTAAAGCATCTTAAAAAGTGCTTTAATACACATTTTAAGCAGTGATGCGTTCTTCTAGGCAATGCAGTCATCAATATCACATCAGAACACACTAAGTGTGCCATTAAGAATTAAAAAGTGCAACACTATAGCGTTTTGAGTTCTGCTGGCAGTCCCAGAGAAGAATTGCCAAGTGCTACTCCAGGACGAGTAGACTATTAACAATTACTAACACTTGAGTCCCTTGGCTCGAGTCAAAGTGTAGAGAAATAAAAGCCATATTTCACCGGCCAGTACCGAGTGTTTTGTATCTGCATGAGATGGTATGTATAATATGCTTGCAATAAGTCGTCATCTCTCACCCTACAATTACCCTGGGACGTATATCTGTTTTAATATTATTCTCATATACATAGTGCATGCTGTACTAAAGTACTTTCGACTAACAACCAAAGGGAAAGCATTAGCAAATTGGGCCTGCCATAAATAAAGGTGGGTCCTTTTATGCTAAGTAGCTCATGGTGACTATGTTTAACTCTAGTGGTACATTAAAATGTGCATCTGAACTAGCTAGAACTAACACTGCTAGTATTTCGTGTTACTCCAGTTGGGGAAAGTCAAGGGACAGAAACCAACTTTGTTTTATATGTCTTATGTATTACGTTATAGCAGGTGCCAAATTAGAAAGTTGATCTCTGTGGTGTAGTTACATATGCTTAGTGCATTTAACGATTGCATAATACTCTATAATAGACTAGGAAGAGTTGTAGGTAGCAAATACCTCGAAATATCTATCCATAAATGTACAAACCACTGTGTACCATATAGACATAGAGCTATTCCAAGAGTCCATTTACATAATACCTGCTATATAAGTATCTCAGATTTTCTTATAGTGTATCTCACTATATTTAATGCTAAGGCTAGAGTAGAGAGTGATAAAGGCGCAACCAAAGGTGGAGCAGACTAATTTTCTTGACGAGCGAGATAATTTATAGAGGCCTCTAATGAAAATTGCAGTGGGGAAAAGTTTGCTGCGCTCAGCTTTCTTCATTGGAGCAACACATGGATCCGTCCTCTAATTTTGCCTCATACAGAGCTTTACTCAAGGTAAATCCTTTATTATTATGGTATTATAACACTTGTGACGCTGCACTGCACTGCTTCATAAGGATAAGAATACATATAATACACAGAGCCATATATTTATACATATAGCCATTCACAGTAGGTAGGTATTTAGTTCTCCGCCTTATCTACAAATTCATTCAGCCTTTCCTTGCTTTACTATCCTAAAGACAATCCGTTGCGTGATGTCTCTCCTTATCCTTTCCTCATACAAGATTTATATTATGTGTACTTCTGACATGACGTCGGCCTGTTTTGTCACTCTGCAAAGGAAAGATCTAAAGTAAAGGATAGTAGTGCACACATTTTTCAATTGAGCTTTTCTGTCAAAAAAGCTTTCTGTAATGATACTTTGTATCTACTCTCCTGTATACTCCTTCCAACCGACTAAACTCCAGAATCTACGATACTTACCAAGGAACTACGTAACCACAGATTGATATAATTTCCAAGAGTTGTACTGTGTACATACAATGAAAGGACTTGCAAGTAATGGATTTCCATTATCAAAACTCTATCGGAAATGATAAAAAGAAACTTTGCTCTTTTCCTCAAATCACACAGGCATAAAATGAAATTTGGCAACTCACATAAAATTGTGGTCTACTAACGCAATAAATTCTATGTCTGCCCTACCTTGTCTTTCCTGATATTCTACCTACATATCCTGCTTTACAAATTATTTGAAAATATTGGAAAATTCAGACTACCTATATCAAAATGAAAACCTAGCATATCATTTATATTTATGTCGTTCCTTGTCTATCGAACATTATGTCATTAATCAACTCTTCTCAATGACTACATCCGTATCCGGAATTCTACTCGTAACTGAATACACTATAAATTTTCATTTTTTAAGAAAAAACATATTTCTTTGTCTCTTTTTATTGGAACTGTCATATATTTTCATGTTAATTTCTACGATGATGTGCAATAAATCTAGCAAGAGACCTACATGTTTCTAATCAAAGTGAAATTATCTTATTTCAGACTACAGCTTGGCGTTCCGCTGCTTCGACGGATGACCGGCAGAAGATTGTGATTCCTTTCTTTTCCCTCCTGATCAAAGATTTATATTTCTTGAATGAAGGATGCGCCTCAAAGTGAGTGACATTTTAACCCTGGGGGTTAAACTTCCATATTTAAAATTACTAACATACGAGTTTTGAGTTTGTTTCATCTAAATTGTCAATATATTATGAATCGGAGTCTGAGATATCTGAAAATATGTTTCACAATCTACGGTTACCTTCTAGTATGTGTGATCTATATTTATTTCGTAGATGTATGCATTTTCAGTCAATTCACGTTCACAAAGGATATTCTTCGACCTTTGTAGACTGTTCATGCGTTTTCATTTTAAACCAAATTATTTGCCTCCTGTTATGACTTATTAAAATTGTACTGTATAAAATGCTGAAAGATATTTGTGAATTTAGATTGTCAAATGGTCATATCATATTTGAGAAATTTTGGCAATTGGCAAAACACGTGACGGAAGTGATAACTTGGCAGCAGGTGACATGTGGTGCTCCCAAAGTGCAGTCCTTAATGATCTCGATACAAACACTGGCTATTCTCAACGAAAATGGTACGTAAAATAATTTCCTGTTCTCACGTAGCCTGTATCCTATTAATCCTATCTGTACTTCAACGTAAATGGTACTAAATTCCGAGTTGCGTCCAATGCATGATGTTGCCGTGCCCCTATAAAATTTATGTGGTATCATCGAGAGCAAAGAATTACAACTCCACAGAGGTCTTGTTTAATGAAGGAACTCCGAAGAGATAAAAAAGTATTGTAATGTTTTTAAATAGTCACTTACCTTCTAACCAATGCTCAAGTAAGGTCTGACTAAACACGCTATTAGTTATAGTGGTTTTAATGACAAATGATGACATAAATTCCCGCGGAGGACATTAAAAGAATTTACGGTTGGTTCAATTACGATAAATTGGCAGTAGAACAAAAAATCTGAGATATGTGCTACCCGTGATTACCTCTTATGCTTAAACTACAAAGAATCCTTAATCCGACTAACGACCACGAAAAAAGCAATGCATAATAAATGTAATTCTGAGTTAACAATCCCGTTATCGGACATATGAACTTAAATATTTTGCGAATTAAAAATTAAATTAGTTGTAAGGAATTTCGGATTAATATTACGGTATAGGACGAAAGGAAAGCGAATGCTAATTATGTCGTAAATATTTTGATCGAGGTTACGGCATCAACGGGTTGGCTATCAGAGTACAATAAATTGATCGAATTCTGAAAAGATTATGTTCATGTACAACGAAAGTGTGTCTTCAGAAAGTGTAGCAGTAATTGATAAAGTACAGGATGATATTTGATGTTGATCTGTAGCTCTTTATTTGGCATCATATGAATGTGAGTCTCCGGACGGTTCGCAAGAAAAGGAGCAGCTAAAATATTTGCGAAAGGAAGAGTCCATAGCTCATGAGACCGAAGCACTGTCAACGAAATGCACACAGTTGACAACCACACCAACCACAGAGGTTACGACGTCTGTATCTCAATCTCACAGTCTGTCTCCGTCTCAACCACCACAACCACCTCCACGAGGACCAGAAACAACACTCAGGACACAAGAGAGAGTACCAAGTTCACCGGAAAACCAAAATTCGCAAACACCCTAACGTAACTTGTAATTAGACTAACCATACGGGATATAATACGAGTCATTGTCAATTGTTAGGTAGTTTGTGGGTGTTCACCTAAACCTATATGAGACCACAAATCTGGATGAAAAGTTGATGAGAGGAGCTGATACGAATTACAATATGTTTAGTGCCTTAACTCTTATTAAACTAAATAGTACAGAATTACAGGTAGCTACTATTAAGTATTCATAAATTCATAACACATTTACAATCTTTATGGTACTGGATGATAATGTAACGATTAAGAATATTCAAGATTTCTCTAGTTAATTGTTCAAAATGTTTATCAGTCTGTCAATGGGACATAAAGGACTAATTGTTATCTTGTATAAACTTTCTGCATGGGTGCAGGTTCAGTGAGCGAGATAATTATAAGATGCTAGGAAATCTTAATTAGAACTCTTTATAGTCTACTCTTAAGATTTATAATTTTATAGAGTAATAAGAAAGATTGCTTGTGCTAAGGTTAGTATTTTGTATTTGTTGAATTTTGAATGAAAAATGGGAAGGATTTTGATGTAAAAACTTTCGATGAAAATCACTGAGAACACTGATGTGAATATTTTTGTAAACAAGATTGTGCAAGCTACGAATCTTTACCTTGGAATATCTAAAATGGAGAGAATAAATCGTCATATATCAGAAGTTACGATAAATGTTTCGCATCAATCTTGTTAATTTTATTATCTGGATTGTTTCTAGCTACCTATCTATTTTATCGGGGCCATGATGATTTCAAAATGCTCAGTATCTTTGAATCACCTTTAATCTCCGACAGGTTTATGCTACTTAAAGTTTTCTTGGTTTAATCTAAGAAGTACATCAGGAGCAGATGGATGCTTCTCTGATCTCATCTCGACTTCAATCGAATTTACTCTTGTGTTACTTTAGCTTTGCGAGTCATCACTTATTTATCTACATACTAGGATGAAGATAAAGAAAATTAACGTCACCATCAATCCGTATCTTCACTAGATTTCCATTCCCTCTTGGATTTGGGGCAAATCAATAGAAGTTCTTGCTTCTGCTTTCTACAAACATCGGTAGTGCCTATTTACTAAATTACTGCATACAATACAGAATATACTTCCTAACTTTACTGCTTTTCTCTCTCGCTTTCCATGTCAAATATACACAACCTAATACCTGAATCTAACACTCATTCTTATTTAGTCTACTGTTTCACAGCACAATACTCTCTCCCGTATGTTACAGGTATACTTACACATTACAGACTACCAATACTCCTAAGCTAATAATAATTGACTAGCCATTGCTTTCACTTAATGAAATGGGAGAAAGTATAGACTATTTAAGTTTTAGATTACTACTTAAAGAAATATATATTAAAAGTGTTTCTAAAGTGTAAGCAAACATTATAATCAAATACAGTAGTTGTAAGTTTATTTAAAACCTGTAATATTATCATATTGCGCTAGACAGACATCTTTCCTCTTTCTATCGTCTTCTATTCCAGTCAAATCTATTTAGTTTCCAACTTACCACGTAAATATGTTAGTACATTTCCCATATCTATTCTCTCGGTCTCTCCACATGCAACTTGACTGACTTTGTTCCTACAGATAGATGCATCCGTAACGACAGAATGTAAATAACTATACATATTAGTGCACTACTGTACAGTAGTCCATGTAGCATCAGTTTATGGTGACAACAACAATTGGATACACGGTACTACGATATTAACTTGGACAATATTACATTCTATGTGTACCCCAGATTCCCGCTTATAACACCAAATACACAAAAGCAAAGAATTTCTACTGTATTCTACACAGCTGCACTAATAAGCACTAACTCAAACAGTTTAAATGGTGAGAGAATTTTTTTTAACCAAACACATACTAATTAGTAATTACGAACATATTCTGATCTACTATACTGCTCCGTTTTTTAATCAATCTGGTTAAATATGTATACTATTCAAAATTATGTTCTTAAATAAAATAGTATAGCGTTGAAGTCAGCAAGACAAACTTAGCGGATAAAATATCATCAAAAGATACACAATTACATAATAATACGATTTTTGCAAGCTTGAGCTTAAATACACGCAACTGTAGCATCAGAGAGATTAATAATATAATTGGCAATATGTTTGCAATGCACACCGCAATCCTTTGAAGTTTATTTGAAAACTGGAGAAGGCACCTGATATGCAAACAAAGAAGTATGTCTTTGAAGTCTAGAGATTATGCTCTGGTTTGATCTAGGTTCCCACAACAAAAAGGTACATGTTTAAGACAGTTAACCTCTTCTCTTTATCTGTTTAATATTATAACTGTTACTGTGTTACTACTTCCAAACACGTAAGCATGCGCATAATGTACAATAGTATATAGTATTGTATACCACCCGAAACCAAATATATCTGATTTTATTTTCCAGATATCGACATTTGTGTCCTTTATTTATTTGCAATTTCTAAAAATAGATACAGAAATCCGGATCTTTTACATCATCCATGAAATGAAAAGGTTTCTATCTGCACAAACATTATTCGACAGTTCTGTGAAATAATACGATACAATGATAGTATACTTAGTTTGTTCAGGTTTTAAAGTTAATAGTCCACTGACCGAATTAATTAATCTCCTTTGATTTCACTTCAAAGTATTTTTAAGCTTTTCGTTGGAAAGAATTTTGACCAAATGCTAGTTTACCCTGGAATGAGTAGGGAGTTTATGGAAACAGAATATAAAATGTACATACAGTAAAATAGCGTAAAATGTGGTGGACTGTAAAATGGAGGTAGCACTAAATATGGTCACGTCAATCTAGATTTAGCGGGGATTTATGCATGAACACAGTAGCTGAAGCCGGTTCCGTTTCTACGATGATACAGTCTGGAAAACGTCTGTGCATTTATAGACTGAGTGGGTTGATTTGATTGAAAAGCATATGCATGGGTTAACAGAAAACTAATTACTCGCCATATTAATCTATACACAAAGCAGAGACACATTGGGACTTACTTGGGTTGACTCTTTACTTGATGAAAGGCCCGGAAAGCCGGGTATTACACTTCGATTCGCACATAGTGTATCCTGTCATCCGTTTGCATCGGATCATTTTAATGAAATTCAACTAATTGCTTTTAACATGGGCTTATACTGTTACTTGCAATGCATCATTGCGCTGAAACAATAAATATGTTCGTGGCAAATGCGCTAAATACTCTATTTGTATTATCAAATCATACTTAACTGTATCAATGTCGTAAATGAAATTACCATTTCGGTTTAAAATAATTGCTCAATCTCCGTAATATTTCAGAAACACGAATATGCATGTGTTTATGGGATTTCACATGGAATGGCCATTATGCCAGAGTTTCATAACTACATGAAATGGTTATGCACACATGATACAAAAGAACAGAAAGCTATTTACAGGTAGTGGAGGAAATTGAAGTACATATTTCACTATTACCAACCACCTCGTTATTATCTTGGTTCTTGGGTTGCTGTTATCTACTAAAGTATCAGCATATTGCATGACCAAGTAAATCCACACCTAACATAATAATAATCTCAACTATATTCAAGTTCTCCCAACCTAGTACTCTGTGGATTAAATTGCAATTGAGTATCAAAATACTCATATGAGTATGTTTTCAGTTCATAAGAACTATATTTCTATAAGTTAGACAATTATATTAAACCTCAATTTCCCAGTCCCATATTTTCAGTATTAAGTACTTACTATTATAAGCACAACTCTCTATATGATGACACTAGCTGATTGTGACCTAAGGGAAACGCCCTCCCTATATAACTCTTATCAAACGCTTAACGATACTTATCTAACTTGGCTATAATTTGTTGGTGAAAGACTGTAGTAGAGTTCTGTTGCTTCCGTTTAACTCAATTAGAATCTGGATTTGTAAATCATAAATTATGAACCTATAAGGTACATACAAGTCAGATAAGCAAATCCGGGTGGCATTGCATGAGATTTGGACATTTATGTTATGGGAAATTGGCACGCTTACAAATAATAAGTTTACACACCATATAGACATTCAATTTTACTTAATCCTACTAGTATAAGGAGCATTCTATATAACATAGTAGCTACTATGTGCAAGTAGGAATTCTCAACCAACACCTGGGTTGCTATATCCAATCAAGATATTTTACAGCTTCTAACATGTGAATTCAAGCTCTTAAACCAAAAAAAATTGAATTGAAGATTGTTGGGTTTGATTTTATTTCTATCGCATTCAATTTCCGAACAATCCTAGATAACAGATAAGAATTTTTTGCTATATTTATGACCGAAAAGGATTTAAAATGAACTTAGATTAAAAATACTCTCTTTGAATGTTAGATCTTTTAAGCATATCATTGCATCATCGCAACAAGCAATTTCAAATTATTTCTTATACCTATACTAAGTACTAACTTACCACACGCAAGTTGAAAAATATACAAGAATGAAAATTGGGAATTCTCTGGCGCAGTAAGTACAGTACAGAAATAGAATGCTAGCTACTAGTGTCGCTTTTGCTATTATCTTTGTTTCTATTGTTCACAAGTTGAAATGAGCATTATTCACAACATGGTGGATGCATTGAGTAGATTTTACTAGCCGAAAAAGAGAATGTTGACGCTGGGTTAGGATATAGAGTACATTAATGCTTTCCTCTGGTACAGGAGAGACACACATCCTGATGATATATAGTCAAATGTAAATGAAGGTCTATTCCTGCTGGGCCGTAATTAATTTGTTTAGGCCAATATTTGACTTGGTCATTAATTACAATCGTAAAGGCAGAGCAAGGCATTCAAGCTGAGATTTCTACTCTGTCTTTTCTCCACTTGTAACTGGAAGAAGAATCTGGAGATACATGACCCGAATCGTGTAATGCTTTGTTTTGGAAACAAGAGTGATAACACTAGTTTACGAATTTGCCAGTTTGCCACAGTTTCTCTAGCTCTGCATTACATTAACATAACAGTAGTCAGCCTACAGGCTTCATTTTCATTCTGCACACTCTACACTTATTTAACTATCTGCATTTCTAGTTTTTAAAGATCCAATCATAGAAAAGGTTAATTTTCTTCTACACTGTCTGTAAGCCAATTATAACGAACCATGTATTTATGTAAAATATTTAAAATACAAAATTTCTGTCTGTGCATACAAATGTTATTTATTCAGACTTTATCCACATGCTTAAAGACAGAAAAAGAATCGAAATCATCTACAAACTTTAGTTGATTAAAATTACAAAGAATCAATAAACAGAGAATGACATTAATATTATGTTCAACAAACATTGCCAATTGGAAATTAATGATATTTTGGAGAAATCAGAGAATAAATAATTTCTTCATTGATCAGAAACAATTTTCAACTTTACCAAAACTTCGCCTCACCACTTACAAATAGAAGCTATAATATATTATGACCATTCACTATAGCTATAGATATTTACTACAGAAATTTTATTAGCTGGGATAATTTTCAATATTTAAGATTCATAGGTATTAGGGATTACCCCTTTATAGTCCTTGATACTATACCAGGGATGTGTGATAAGGATGAAGGAGGTCAGATGTCGAGTAAACTTAGGGAAGTGACTTGACTAAAATTAGCCAGCTCATAAAATGATGATATTTTAAAGTAGTCTTTGCCATATCCCTTAGTTGCCTATTTGAACTGTCGTTTTCAAGACGGAAAATGTAGATGTAGTATATATTTTATGTTTTTCTATTTACATATGTGATGTATTAGGCGATATCATTGTAGTGTATAGGGACTCTTATGTTATAGAAGCCATTATTTCATGGTAGTGCAGAAATAGGCCATTAGATACATTATTTTCATTGCAGGTTTTTCTGGAGGAAAAGCATATAGGGACACGCTATTTATTCTGCAATTGAATTTCAACTTTTCATTGTAAAAACCCCATTTCAATGTATATGTAGTTAACCTTTTTTTGCAAAGATTTTTCTCCGCTATATCTTAGTCCCCTAAAGAAACCGGGTATAATATAGAGACTTTAAAAGGTAGTTAGTAGTAGTTGTAGATAAAATAGAGCATCCGGTTCTTTCCTCTCTAGCGCAACATAATTCTGGAGTTTTTAATATAGAAAGTGAGTTAGTGTAGAGAAACAACATATGAGGTCTGTGAAGAGCATTACATAGACTGGAGATAAGTACAAACATTTTATTACGGTCCATAAGTGCCACTACATCAAAAGCTATAACACTTACTTGACTATGCATTGAATCTCTTTCACCATTGCATTACTAATGCAGAGGAATAAAGGAGTCTTTCACTCTTTGCATTTCAGCTCAGCTGCCAGCCCGTTCCCGCTACGATTAAGACATTTCCTATTGCGCTATCGATTTATAATCTAATGAGTTTGCTTAGCCAACCCAGCCTCTCTCTCCTCTCTCCGCCAGTGCATTTTAGTTCCAGGCTACACAAAGGAGAAATGTCAGTCATTTTCTAATGATAATGTCATACATAAATCCAATGTAAGTTTACTTATCCATTTAGCTTTTAGCTCCGGCCTTGCACGTCTCTATTATTCTCTATTTGCATGGATGCATGAACAACTAACTACTAATAGGGCCAACCTATTTTACTATACCACGTTTGTGTTTACCAATAGGACAAAGGGACGTGCGGCTTTTGCTACACGAGTATCCACATTTTCTGCTTAATCTAAGCTTCAAATAGTCAACGCAAGGCGATAATTAAACTGATAGTATCAACAAATGTGCTTTATTACATTATGCATACACAATAACAACGTGTTTCTCTCTAACTCACCCTAAACTTGTGGGTGTTCCAAATTACAAATGCTATTATACTCCAGTTACTACCGACATACTCAAATACAGAGATTAAACACACGTGGTCTTTATACAAAAAATCAACAGTACCAATAGCACAAGGTTGTCCTCGTTTATCTATAATATTTCATTCCCTAGGGATGTATTTATACTATTCCTAACACACATACTAAGTACTGCTACATTGGTATGTACACTAAAGGTTCTTTTACATTGCAACATTTTTAGATTTTTCGTAAGTTTTAAGTTTAATGCCAAATTAGTAATCATGTCAATGCTCTACTAACTTATAAATTGCTAATACAGATCATTCTTATTGGGCTGGGCATTGAAAGTATATTTGTAATGGATAGGATATGCTGTATGTATGTCTAATACTACCCGGTGTGTAGTAAACCACCAAAAATCCAGAGATATCGATTGCAAAAGCATTTGAAAATTGCAACTAGTGATGTAAGCCAAAATGCGATTTTTTGTCTATGCATTCTGCAATGTGCAGTAGAACTGTTCTACTGAGTTATGGATATGATAATTTAAAAGAGAATTCTACGGAGCCCTAGCTCATATCTTTGTGCATAGTTGTAATAGCAGTAGAATGTGATGCCAAATTAAGGGATATAGATCTAAATATTTAAACTAATTTGGTATGAGAATATGCAAGGAAGTTTGAATGCAATGGAAATGGCACCCGTTGTGCTTTTGCCAAATAAAATCAGTTTATGTCGAAAAGCAGAGGAGCAAGAACCTCGGTTTGTATTGCAAAAGAGAAGAGCAGTGATGCAGAAAGGGCCGTTTGTTCGATCCGGCTAATAAAACAGCTTCCTTAGTATTGGCATGAGTTCTCGAAGAAAAGTACGGAAGCTAATAATATGTTTGGGCTGATAGATGTGTAATATTGGCCGATAACACACATCCTTGTAGTGTACTGTATTGTAATCGAGAATAATTTAGCGGACTCTGTAGGTTTTGTAGAAAGTTGTGGTGGAGCTACTCAACATTCGGGTATCTTACTGAAAGTTTTTAATGGCTAAAGCAGTAGGAAGCCTAATAACGTAAAATACTACAACTTAGGTGAGTATGAGTAGGTTGAAAGTAAAGGGAGCTGAACAAAAATCGATTGTCTTATCATTCCTTTAGTTGTTAATGAGATGAGGAGGAGGAGGAGGAGGAGAGTTTCGTCTAAGTAGAGTAGAACATGTATTTGCAATTGAAGGTTTAAAGGGAAAGCAAAGTTTCAAAACAAAATGCGATCAAATGTGTGTGCTTAAATCTAAATGCATATAGCATTCTCAATCCTGCTCCTCTTACCTATTTTCAATT
Source organism: Tomocerus maximus (assembly GCA_019776445.1). Taxonomy (NCBI): domain Eukaryota; kingdom Metazoa; phylum Arthropoda; class Collembola; order Entomobryomorpha; family Tomoceridae; genus Tomocerus; species Tomocerus maximus. Next base: position 2,350 of record JABASH010000257.1, on the reverse strand, counting down.
ATCTACAAACAACAGCAAAGATAAACTAAGTAGGCGAAGTCAACCTAGCAGAGAATGTTCGCATTAAAAGAGAAGCTTACATAAATAAAGAGTCAAAGGAGTGGATCGCTGTGTACTTTCCATTTTATATGTACACTTAGGAATTTACGAAACTGTATCGTAGATTTTGTTACGGAATCTAGTGCTATTCCCTAGTTAGAACCTTCCACGGTTCACTTATTGGAGGTAATAAGAGAAAATCAATTAAAAGCTAAGAAAAGTAACAAATTCTGTAAATTCTAGAGTTCTTCAGGGAATCCAAACGTAGATTATTTATTTTGTTACGTAGAAAGGTACCTATAGTACCTATGTCTATGACAAATCTAGAAATTACATCAATTTCGTTGTTAAAAGTGTAAAAATAACTTTCCATATCATGTCGATACTGATTTCCTCACAGCATGGAAGAATTTTATTCTGAAAGAATTCTTGTATACATACCTATAAACGACAGGAATACAGATTATATATGTTACTTTTCCTATGGTAGACACGGATGTGCTAAATGTAGAGAGAATGGAAAAAGAAGGATGCAGATAAATCTGTTTCCGCTATTTTAGATATCATCTCCTTAGCTCTTAGAAATATGGGATGTGTCTGTACGGAATTACTTTGGACAAGTTTCCTTCGGATAACTACTAGGTAGCTTAACATTTGAGAGACATTCGAATCTTGTGCCAATGTTCGCTTTCACCATCAAGACTGCTATATGCATTCCTTCTAATAGATAATAGCGTTAACCTGTTCACAAATTAGAAGATACTTATTGCATGCCCTTTTAATCCTGAAGGCGAGAACAAGAACTCGGAGAATAGGATCTAATTCCTGTCTCATTCAATAAGTGCCAAGAAAAGAAGAGCACTTATCTCACAACATACGGGCCTTGCAAAATAGATATATTCTTCTCAGTCTCGGTTAATTTATCTGTCTATCCTTTATTACATTGCTAGTGTATTAGTAAACATCTTTCCTTTAGCGAACACTAGAGAAACGAACGTATTTATGTCCCAAATGCAAAGTCTATACAATCCGGCTAATATTATCTGTCTTTCTTCTTGAAGCTTTCTTAGTAAATTAGTTGTTACAGATACTTAGCTCGATATCTTATTAGTCACTTCAGGCACACAAAACTTTTGTGCAATTTTTATGAAAGTATATTAGTATACCTAAATAGTACTCTAGTAATAAGTGTACAATTATATAACATTATGTAGCACATCATCGTAGATAATCCTATATTACTATGATTGAATTTATCTCTGTTGAATGGTACATACTACCGTAGTATAATCTCTCTAACAGAAGAATTACTATACTAAAGATATTTAGAGATAGTAGAGCTGCAAATGCCGTAAACAATTCCGTTAATCCGAAAGGGTTGTGTTCATATGCTCCATAAAGACTTTCTCCACATTTAAGTCCCGTTGCTGCCAAGTAGTTGTTCATCAGTCTATGACGCACACCTCGCTCATACATAGTCAAAATCCTATTCAACAAATTCTAATCTTAGTTTGATGAAATACCATTTGAATGAAAGTTTTCCATAACTTACTTGTAATTAAATAATCCTTTGAAAGGAGATCCCTTCCGAATGAAAGTTCCACCTTTAACCTTCTTTCTATTTACAGGAACTACCGATACAACTTCGCACATAACTTCTTCGGCCCTGGAGATATTAAGATCTGACGCGTAACGACGGAGCCAAGGGTAGAAACTATCCGATATATCAAGAAATGCGGCTCTTGATTTTATCAATTTCGTAATTGCAGGCACAGCATCCATTGTTATGATTTCCTTAGGGTCGCTAGCCAATTTAGAATTTTCATTCTGCAATAGAAGGTTAAGTGGTGCTAAAGATTGCAAGGTAGTATCTACAGGTGCATTTTATTAGAAAATAAAAAGTTTTCAAAATCACTTCTCTGGAAAAATGTGTTGAAATCAAAAATTTATCGCTGTATATGGTAAACTTGTTATCCAAAATATCAACAAATGACTTAATTGGGATGACATGGATCGACAATATGGAAACTAATTCAGCAGAATATGCAACATATGTCAGCAGACCTGTTACGAGACCGCTTAAGTGGATTATCTTCAAAGAAGTTGATTCTGGATTGGAATACCAACCTTAAAAGAACAAAGAAATTGATGTTTGTACTCAGAAAAAGGTTTAAAAAAGTAATTTTGGTAATATATATGGCGGAATTACCCTTTTGGCAAATAAGAGTTATAGCCCATATAAAACTGCTTCTGGAAGTTTCAACATCATTGGTATAGATATCTGTTTGTTTGCTTTTGATAAATGCGATGA